>PVJS01051974.1:0-13783 GCA_004027185.1 Glis glis
TGCTTTATTTTTGAAACCGGGTCTCACGAAGTTGCGGAGGGCCTCGCTAGGGAGAGAGAGAGAGAGAGAGAGAGGAGAGAGGAGAGAGAGAGAGATTGATCGCACGCGCATGCGCGCTGAGGCTGGCCGCGAACCCAGATCCTCCGGTCTCCACCTCCCAAAGTACTGGGATTACAAGCGTGCGCCACCACGCCCGGCTGAATGTTAACTCTTATAAAAACCTTAGAATTCTCTCATCTGGTAAATGGTGGGAATATTCTCACCTATTTCCTGTGAGTTGTCGTATGAATTAACAGATACCATGCAATCAAAGGCTTAGCAAAGAGTCTGGCAAACAGTAAATGCTCAGTAAATACCATGTTATTATTCAACCAGAGTGGCTGGAACTGTAAGGGAAATGGGGGGAGCCATTACCTGTCACTGGGACTCCGGGAACTGGCTCTGGGCTGTTCAGAAGAACACAAGTGTCCACTGGAACCCAACATCTGCAAAGATAAAAAACAATTATTAGTGACCTCTGAGATTCCAGGCAGTATGGCCCACATAACAGGCATTCTTCGTTTTCCCCATGGTGCTTCTTTGAGCACCCACAGATATCAAAATAGAGTCCCCATTTCCCTAAAACTATGGTCTCAGAGGCTTGAAGAATTAAAATTCTAAACTGAGCTGGCCGCACCTGTAATCTCAGTACTTGGGAGGCTGAGACAGGAGGATCACAGGTTCATAGCCAGCCTTAGCAACTTAGTGAGGTCCTCTGAAACATAATGAGACCCTGTTTCAAACTATAAAATAGGGCCAGGGGTGTAGCTCAGAGGCAGAATGCTTCTGGGTTCAACCCCCAATACCAAAAAAAAAAAAAAAAAAAAAAAAAATATATATATATATATATATATAGGGCTGGGGTGTAGCTTAGCTATAGAATACCCCTGGGTTCAATCACTAGTCCCCCCCAAAAAAAAAACCGCCCCTGGGTTCAATCAATCGCCAGTGTATGTGTTTGTGGGGGGGAGCTGGGCGTGGTGGTGTATGCCTGTAATCCCAGTACTTGGGAGGCTGAGACTGGAGGATTGCAGGTTGGAGGACAGCCTCAGCAACTTAGTGATGATAAGGTAAATCTGTGCTCACACTGAGAGTGAGACCCTGTTTCAAAATAAAAATTAGGATTGTTGTATAGCTCAGAGGTAGAACGCCACCTGGGTTCAAACCCTAGTACTACCACCAAAAACAAACAAAAAACTCTAAACTGAAACCCATGGATCCCAAATTGCAAATCTGGGCTCCTAGATCATGATCTAGACCTAAAACTAAAACTTGCAAATTCCAAAACTTTGCCTTCAGAACTTAGATCTTGCTGGGCGTGGTGGCGCACGCTTGTAATCCCAGTAGTTGGGAGGCTGAGACAGGAGGATCTGGGTTCGTGGCCAGCCTCAGCTACTTAGTGAGGCCCTCCAAAACTTAGTGAGACTCTGTTTCAGAAATAAAGAATAAAAAATAGGGCTGGGGGTGTAGCTTGGAGGTAGAATGCCCCTGGGTTCAATACCCAGTACCGCAAAAGAAAAAAAAAAGAACTTAGATCTTAATAGTGAGATACCAGACCCTGAAGGTGTTTTTTTTTTCAGTACTAGGGATTGAACCCAGGGGCATTCTACCTCTGAGCTACACTCTCCAGCCCTATTTTTTATCCTTTATTTTGAGACAGGGTCTCACTAAGTTGCAGAGGGACTCACTAAGTAGCTGAGGCTGGCCGCGAACCCAGATCCTCTTGTCTCAGCCTCCCAAGTTCTGGGATTACAAGCGTACGCCACCACGCCCAGCGATACCAGACCCTGAAATGGAGACTATCAGGCCTGAAAACTGTTGCTTGAGACCTCTAGACTGTGATATCAACACACTGTGACTTTTTTTTTGTACTAGGAACTGTACCCAGGGGTGTTCTACCTCTGAGCTACATCCCCAACCCCATTTTATTTTTTATTTTGAAACAGGGTCTTGCTAAATTGCTGAGGCTGGTCTTGAACCTGCCATCCTCCTGTCTCAGCCTCCCAAGTACTGGAATTACAGGCATGCACCACCATGCCTGGCCCTTAAAACTATGACTTTATACTTCCAAAGTGAGGAACTAGAACCCAAAAATGAGTCCCCCCAAACCTAGAAACCTTAAGCGCTCATGCTAATACCCTAGACTCCCAAAATGTCAACTTCTGATCCTCAATCCTAATAGCAAGATCATAGAACACAAACCTTAGCACTGAAAACTCAAATTTCAAAGTAAGAAATCCAGGCCCCTCTAAAGCAATTCTTTCCCCAAAATTTGCCTCAGATCCTAAAATAAAGACCTTTAGACCCTTGAAACAATCACTTTGGGACCTCAAATTGTGACCTCAACCCTAAAACTGAAATCTCACATGTGAGTCCAAGACCCCAAACCCCAAAATTGAAGCCCCATATTCCATGTGGGGACTCCAGGTCCTAAAATTTAATTCTTTTTTTTTTTTTTTTGTACTGGGGATTGAACCCAGAGACATTCTACCTTCAAACTACACCCCCAGCCCGATTTTATTTTTTATTTGGCAACAGGGTCTCACTAGGTTGCTGAGAGCCTCTCTAAATTGCCAAGGCTGGCTTTGAACCTGTGATCCTCCTGTCTCAGCCTCTCAAGTACTGGGATTACAAGCGTGTGCCACCATGCCTGGCTTAAAATTTAATTCTTAAAGACCCAAACTGCGACTCCAGATCCTAATTTCATATCCCACACCCTACTTTGAGATTCGAAGCCCAAGATCTATACTGAGGCTTCACTCCTCCCAAATCAGACTGCATGCCCCTTCAAATGATATTCCAGAACGCCAAACTAAGACTTCCAGACCCCCAAATTAGGATGTCCAGATTCCAACAGGAAAGCTTCCAGTCAAACCCAGGATCATCAGATTCTAAAACCAGCGACCTTGGCCGGCAGTGGTGGCACATGCCTGCTTGTAATCCCAGTACTTGGGAGGCTGAGACAGGAGGACCGCAGATTCGCGGCCAGCCTCAGCTACTTAGTGAGGCCCTCCACAACTTAGTGAGGCCTTGTTTGAAAATAAAGAATAAAAAATAGGGCTGGGGGTGTAGCTTGGAGGTAGAATGCCCGTGGGTTCAATCCCCAGTACCGCAAAAACAAAACCACCACCAAAAAAACCAATGACCTCTATACACCTCCCAAGACTCTAGATCCTAACTTGAGAGCCCCGATTCCCAATCCTGCTCACACACAGCCTTCTTGTACTAGGTCAATTTTTAGCCTGGACCCCAAACCTAGGTCCCCCCCCCCCGCCGCTCAAACCCAAACTCTGCCTCTGCTGCCCAGGCCCGGCCCCACCCAAGTCCCTACACCCGGAGCAGGTCCCCCAGAGAGAGCCTGCTCCCCTCGGGCCTGCTAGGGTAGGGGAGTCACCGCCCCCTTCCCTCTGGCCTCCAGCACCGGCCTCAGGACGTGCAAAATGGCGCGAGGCCCTGGCTCTTGGTTCCACGCCAGCCCCACACTTGGGAGCCGGAGCGGAGCGGGCAGCGTCTCGCCCCCGGAGGCGGAGGCAGCTCTCGAGCGCGCGCGCCCCCGGCCGCCTCGTTCCCCACCCCGGCGAAGGCTGGGTGCGAACTCCCCGGAGCGGAGCGGAGCGGACGCGAGGCTTCTGCGAGGCCTGAGAAGTGGCTGAGCAGCGGGCTTCCGAGGCCGGGCCACGCCCCGACCAGTTCCCGCCAAGGGGTTGGGGGCGCGAGGCCGGAATGCGTTAGAAGGGCAGGGTGCAAGTGGCCGTGCGCACGCGCCCTGCGCCGGGGCCCGTCCTCCCGCACCGCGCCGGCTCGGCCTCGCGCCTCGGGGCCAGACCTCGGCCCGCGCGCGCCAAAGCGCCGGCCAATCAGCGCTCGCGCAACTGCCCGCCTTTTTATCAGGCCGCGCCCCCGCCCCGCCCTGCTTCCAGTCCATTCCCAAGATCCAGCACCCTTGCATCCTCACGAGGAGGCGGAGTCTCCCCAACTGCCAACTCACACAAGAGATTGTACCAGTCCCTTCTGGCCCACGGGTGCCCCATTTCTGCTTTTCCCTTCAGTGCATATCTGATTAGAGCCTACTGTGTACCAAGCCCCATCCTGGATGCTGGGAACTTTTCCAGGCTTCCTTGAATTGAGCCTTAGTAATAGCTCCTTTCAAGAATAGGCACGTTCCTCGGAGTGTAAGCGAACTGTACGGTCTAGAAAACTCATTTTCATGGCCCATGAGGAGGATGGACTGGAAAAATATTTTTTAAAGGGATATGATCTAGCCATGCAGTCAAGATTAAAGTCCCTGGGGGCCACTATATTTGGTTCAAAACACTTTCCTGGCCGGGAGTGGTAGCGCATGCTTGTAATCCCAGTACTTGGGAGGCTGAGACAGGAGGATCGACAGCAGGTTCGGGGCCAGCCTCAGCTACTTAGTGAGGTCCTCTGCAACTTAGTGAGGGCCTGTTTCAAAATAAAGAATAAAAAAATAGGGCTGGGGGTGTAGCTCAGAGGTAGAATGCCCCTGGGTTCAATCCCCGGTACCACAAAAACAAACAAACAAACACAAATCCTTTCCTGTGTTGGTATGGACAAGGGGTTTAATCTCTTTCTGTGTTAACTTTCATGAAATTGGGGTGATAATTCTTACTAGGATTCTCTTCAGACTGGCATAAAGTTAGCATGTAATATTTACCCAACCCAGCCTGGCATGGCGGTGCACACTTGTAATCTCAATACTTGGGAGGCTGAGACAGGAGGATCAAAGGTTCGAGGCCTGCCTCAGTAATTTAGCTGAGACGCTCAGCAATTTATCGAGACCCTGTGTCAAAATAAAAAGGGCTCGGGTGTACCTTGGAGGTTGAATGCCCCTGGGTTGAGTCCCTAGTACAAATAATAATAATAATAATAATAATTTACCCAATCCATATTTACACTGTTCTAGGTGATTTAACAAGGTGCACAAAGATTCTGCCCTCATTGTTTGTTGTTGTTGTTGTTTTGGTACTGGGGATTGAACTCAAGGGCATTCTACCTCTGAGCTATATCCACAGCCCTATTTTATTTTATTTTGAAACAGGATCTCACTAAGTTGCAGAGGTTGGCCATGAACCTGTGATCCTCCTGTCTCAGCCTCCGAAATACTGGGATTACAAGTGTGCCATCACTCCTGGCTTGTTTTTTGTTTTTGTTTGTAGTACTGGGGATCGAACCCAGGGACATTCTACCTATGAGCTACACCCCCAGTCCTTTTTATTTTTATTTATTTGTGGTACTGGGTATTAAACCCAGGGACATTCTACCTCCAAGCTACACCCCTAACACTTTTCATGGTTTTTTTTTTTTTTTTTTTTTTTGCAGTACTGGGGATTGACCCCAGGGGCATTCTACCTTCTAGCTACACCCCCAGCCCTATTTTTTATTCTTTATTTTTGAAACAGTTGCTGAGGTCCTCACTAAGTGCTGAGGCTGGCTGCGAACCTGCGATCCTCCTGTCTCAGCCTCCCAAGTACTGGGATTACAAGCGTGCGCCATCACGCCCGGCATCGTTTTTGTTTTGAAACAGGGTCTTGCTAGGTTGCTGAGAGTCTCCCTCCGTTGCTGAGGCTGTCCTCAAACCTGCTATCCTCCTGTCTCAGCCTCTCAAGTACTGGTATTACAGGCACGCGTCCCTACACCCGACGCCCCCAGCCCTTTTTTTAAAAATAGAGTTTCCCTAGGTTACTGACAGAGACATTCCCTACATTGCTGAGGCTGTTTTGTTATCTGTCATCCTCCTGTTTCAGTCTCCCAAATACCGGGATTACAGGCGTGCGCCACCACGCTTTGTTTTTTTCCCGTTTTTTCTTGCCCTCTTTGAGCTTCTATTCTATGAGGTGGACTAGCTCCTAGTGTACGGACTTTCCTCCCTTTTGAAGCTTTATTTTCTCATTTGTAAATTAGGAGGTAGTGCTAAGAACATAAAGGGAGGGAACGGATGAAAGAGTGAGAAAGCACCTAGGCACTCAATTATTGTGTTAATCAGCATAAGTAAATCAGCAAACTTCCTCTCCCTCAAGTCTCCACCCCTCACCAACGCCCCTTTGCAATTTCCTTGATTCTCTTTCCGAGGGCCAAAATGGAGAAGGCTGGACTTCATCTCCCAGCGGGTCTCGCGGGGAGAACTTTCTGCGCCTGCGCCATCAAGTGCCCCTTTGCCTCCTGGGAATTGGAGTCGTTCTTTCCCTCAGCCCGCCTAGTTTGCGTCTTACCCCACCTCCAAGCTACCGCTCTGCCTTCTGGGAGGCGTAGTCCGTGATCACTGAAACTACAATTCCCAGAGGGCGTCGGGCGAGAACCCGGAAGGGGAGGCTGGAGAGGAGCGAGTGGGGGAAACCCGCGTAGCCGAGGGAGCTGCAGCGCGGGGAGATGGTGAGAGCCCGAGGCGGGGTCCGGGGGCGCTTGAGAGTCTGCGTGGGGGCTCAGGATCGTGGAACGAGATGGAATGCGCTGGGACTAAAGAAGGGTCTCGGCACGGGGAGATCGCTTGGGGGAGGGGATTGGGAGGAATTGGAGCCCTGTGGAGTAGAAGAATGGGGGCTGGGGAGGGGTCTTGGAGGTGGGGAGGGAGTCGAGCTTTGGTGCTGATTGGAAGGGGGCTCAGAGCTGGGGAAGGGAGCTCCGAGTTGGAGACGGGGCTGGGTGTCCAGGCAGAGAGACCCTGAGAGGGGCAATTTCAAGGGGGGTTAGCCTGGGGAACGTAGAAAGCCTTGGGGGTCAGGGCTAGGTGAGTTAGGGAGTCTGAAGGCTCTTACGGAGAGGTCAACCGTGGATGCCATGGGTTGGGTTCTCCGGATTGTTTTAGGGGCTGGAAGGCAAGTTGAGGAGGTGGGAGGCAGAAATCAATGAGAGTGTAGGTCGGGCTCCAGGACTGGGGGTGGGGTGGGGAGCATGAGATGAGGGGCCTGGATGTAGAGATCCTTTGCCTGATCCAGCCGGAGACTCCCGATAAGCTGGACGGTCACAGAACTCTAGCTCGGATAATATGGCCAGAAGGGACTGTAGAGACAACCTTTTGCGCCCTCGCATCCTCTGTGGGATTTAGAAGAGTGTAGTGGTTTATCTGTATGGACAGTCCAGTATTCAGATCCCTTATTCTACTCCTCCTTGGTGACCTGGGCAAGTCTCCTCTCGGTGCCCTTATCTGTGTGAGAACAACATGCATGCCACTGAGAAGAGGGGTAAAGGGAGGCGCCTTAAAATCGTTACTGCTGGTGGGAGAGCAAGTCCCAGTCCCAGAGCTCTTGGTGGGAAATTCCCCATGCCAGGAATGTGACTGGGTTACAGCTGCTAATGGATTCCCTCCTTTTCAGTCCAGCCCCAGAGGTGTTTTCTCAAAACCTGGCAGTGATGTGGGCACACCCCAACTCAGAAGCATGCAGGGGCTCCCCACAGTCTATTACAGCTAATGCTTAATCGTTCTATTGAAATGCCTGACCCTGTTTTTAGGTGTTTGTTCGTGTTTACTTATTTAATTCTGACAACACCTCTAAGGTGTAGGTGCTCCATTTTACAGAAAGGAAGTAGAGGCCAAGGAGAAGTTCAGCCGCTTTCCCACGGTCAGCCAGCAGTAAATGATAGACTCAGGATTTCAACCCAGGCAATCTGGCACAGAATCTATCCTTTCACCATTATAATCTAGTCCCCTCTCCTCCCACTGAAGTACAGTGTGGTGAGCAGCCTTCATTTAGGATTTTCTTTCATATATTTGCTGTGTTACCTTGGGCAAGTCTTTTGGCATCTCCACCTAGCTTAGTAAATGGGATCAGCAACCCTAAGAAGGGTAGAGGGTCCACGGAGATGATGTCTGCCTGAAAAGCGCTACACATGTGTGTTTTGAATAGGAAACAGCTGGTAGAGAAGGCAGTAGGAAGGACCAGTAAGGGACACATCAGCCAGGCTGCCTCCTTTCTTTCTCTCTCAATTTGCCACCGTTTCCTTATCTTTTTGTTTCCTGACCTTATTCCTGGGCTTCTAAGTCCAAGCATGATTCCTGGAGAGGGTGCTCAGAAACTCAATCTGTTCCCATTCCCATTCCTGTCCCAGCCAAATATAAATAATTCACTTGCCAATGCCTAGTCTGGCCCAATTCCAGGTGTTTCAGTGAATGAAAAATATTTCTAACAACTGAGTTTTGTTCCCCCCCCCACACACATACACACACACTCTAACCCTTTGGTCATTGGGACCTCACTGGGCAGTTTGGCAACTTTGAAATTTACCTTGAAACAGCTGGGTGCATTTGCTATGAGCCTTCTGAAGTTTGTAAGTTCAGTGACTCTGATAGTGAAGCTTATGGTTAAAAGCACTGATGTCAGATAGGCTTAGGTTCCCATCCCCTCTTCTGTTGCTGTGTGTCCTTGGCCAAGCTGCATTCCCACTCTGGGCCTCAGTTTTCTCCTATGTAAAATGAGACTGGATTCACCCCATGAGGTTCTCATAAGGAGTTGATAAGGTAATATATATATAAAATGCCTGGTTTGTATTAAGCTCTCAATAAGTATTGGGTCCTGTGATTTTTATTCTTTCAAGAGAAATGTTTTGATCACAGGCTCTGGAGCCAGAGTGCCTGGATTTGAATCGTGGCCCCATCATGACCTTTACCCCTTTGGGCTTCAGTTTCTTCTTCTGGAAAATGGGGATTCATTCTTTCTGTGTGTGTCTGTGGTACTGGGGATTGAACCCAGAGGCATTTTACCTCTGAATTACACCCCCAGCCCTCGCCCCCTCCCCCTTTTTTTGCAGTACTGGAATTGAACCCAGGGGCATTCTACCTCTGAGCTACACCCCAGCCCTATTTTTTTATTCTTTATTTTGAAACCGGGTCTCACTAAGTTGTGGAGGGCCTCACTAAGTAGCTGAGGCTGGCTGCGAACCTGCGATCGATCCTCCTGTCTCAGCCTCCCAAGTACTGGGATTACAAGCGTGTGCCACTGGGCTTTTTGTGGTACTGGGGATTGAACCCAGGGGCATTCTACCTCCGCGCTATACCCCTGGCCCTATTTTTTTATGCTTTATTTTGAAACCAGGTCTCACGAAGTTGCGGAGGGCCTCACTAGGTAGAGAGAGAGAGACAGGGAGAGAGAGAGAGAGAGAGAGAGCGCGCGAGCTGAGGCTGGCTGCGAACCCGGATCCTCCCATCGCCGCCTCCCAAAGTACTAAGATTACAAGCATGCGCCACCACGCTCGGCCCTTTTTTCTTTTTGAAACAGGGTCTCACTAGGTTGCTAAGGCTGGCTCAGAATCCTGTTTCAGCCTCCCAAGTACTAGAATTACAGGTGTGTACCACCACACCCAGCTAGGGATTGATTGATTCTCTTTCTTTTTTCTTTCTTTTGTACTGGGGATTGAACCCAGGGGCATTCTACCTCTGAGCTACACCCCCAGCCCTGTTTTATTTTTTATTTGGAAACAGGGCCTCACTAAGTTGCTGAGGCTGACCTCAAACCTGCGATCCTCCTATCTCGGCCTTCCAATTACTGGGATTACAAGCATGAGCCACCATGCCTGGCTGGGGGATTCATTCTTTAAGTAGTCTACAAGTATTACTAGAGCACCTACTTTGTGCCAGGGCCTGGACTGGGTGCCCCCTGCCCTCTGGGAGCTTGTGGTTGTCATGTTGGAGCAGTTTTGTGGTGCTGATGGCCTTGTGCTCATTTTGGGGGGTTGGGTCTCTCTGTTCTTGATTCATATTCAGCCCGTTGTGCTGGCTTTGCCTGCTTGTCGTTGCTCTCCTGGCTTTTTTATTTATTTATTTTTTGGTGGTACTGTAGATTGAAACCAGAGGCATTCTACCCCCAAGTTACACTCCCAGCCCCTTTTTTATTTTTTATTTTGAAACACGGTCTTGCTAGGGTTACTCAAAATCTCACTAAGTTGCTGAGGCTGCCTTCAAACCTGTGATCCTCCTGTCTCAGCCTCCCAAGGACTGGGATTATAGGCATGTGCCACCATGCCCGGCTTTTATTTTTTTTGGGGGGGTACTGGGTATTGAACCCAGGGGTGTTCTACCCCCAAGCTACACTACCAGCCCTGTTTTATTTTTTATTTTTATTTTTAAGCAGGGTCTTGCTCAATTACTGAGGGTCTCACTAAGTTGCTGAGGCTGGCCTCGAACCTACAATCCTCCCATCTCAGCATCCCAAGTACTGAGATTACAGGTGTGCACCATCATGCCTGGCTCTCACATGGATTTTTAACATTCTCTCTTCAGCATTCATCAAATTACCTGAAAACCTAGTGGTCTGGGAGAAAGTTGTCTATCTCTCACTTGTCCCTGTTCCTGTATGTCACATCTGGGTGAGCTGACACTTTCTTTTTCTTGCCTTCGTTTGTCTTAGAAAGGCGTCTGCTTTTCGAGTTATTTTGCCTTTGCTTAAAATCTTAAATTTGTTTTTAGCCTGTGCTTGTCTGAAATTTATGCATACAAAATGGCATTTTAACTTTTTTTATTTTGCAATACTGGTGATGGCACCCAGGAGTGCTCTACCACTGAACTGCATCCCCAGCCCTTTTTATTTTTTTAATTTAATTTGTGTGTGTGTATGTGTGTGTAGTACTGGGGATTGAACCCAGGAGCATTTTACTTCTGAGCTATACCCCCAGCCCTATTTTATTTTTATTTGGAAACAGGGTCTCACTAGGTTGATGAGTGTCTCATTATTTGCTTAGGCTGTCCTCAAACCTGTGATCATTCTGTCTCAGCCTCCCAAGCACTGGGATTACAGGCGTGTGCCACCACGCCCAGCTACCTTTTTATTTTTTGAGAGAGGGTCTCGCTAAATTGCCTAGGCTGACCTCCAACCTGTAATCCTCCTGCTTCAGCCTCCTGAATAGCTGCAATTGTAGGTGTGCATTACCATGCCCAGCTATGTTTACCTTGTTTTTGTTTTGCAGTACTGGAGATTGAACCCAGGGGCATTCTACCTCCAAGCTACACCCGCAGCCCTACTTTTTATTCTTTATTTTGAAACAGGGTTTAAGTCGCGGAGGCCCTCACTAAGTAGCTGAGGCTGGCCACGAACCTGGATCCTCCGGTCTCAGCCTCCCAAGTACTGGGATTACAGGTGTATGCCACCATGCCCGGCTTATTTTTACCCTTTTTAATGGCATATTTCTAGCTACTGTGGTAAAGCTGTCTTATTCCTAAAAGGACAGGTTTTCTAAAAGATTTGGCTCATGGTACCTGCTTGGCGATGCTGTCACCAACCCCTCGATTTAGAATCATAACCTCTCCCTCCGACCCTATTACCTGTCATACTTCTTTTCCCATAGTACCACCATGAAACTTGCTATGCATTTCTTTTCCCTTTTTCCAATTATTATGTCATCCCCGTGAGGACAGGGGTTTCTGTCTTCTGTTCCCTGTGTATCTCCAATTCTCAGGACTGTACCTGACACTAAGTAGGTGCTTGTAAATATCTATTCAGTGAATAATGAGGCTGAGCCCGGCGTGGTGGCGCACGCTTGTAATCCCAGTACTTTGGGAGGCAGAGACTGGAGGATCTGGGTTCGCGGCCAGCCTCAGCTCTCTCTCTCTTTCTCTCTGTCTCTCTCTCTCTCTCTACCTAGTGAGGCCCTCCGCAACTTCGTGAGACCCGGTTTCAAAATAAAGTATAAAAAAATAGGGCCGGGGGTGTAGTGCGGAGGTAGAACGCCCCTGGGTTCAATCCCCGGTACGGCAAAAAAAAAATAATAATAATAATAAAGAGGCTGAACACCCAACAGTAACAAAGAAATGGCCCTTCTTGCCGGGCGTGGTGGTACACGCCTGTACTCCCAGTACTTGGGAGGCTGAGGCAGGAGGATTGAGGCCTGCCTGGGCAACTTAGCAAGATCCCATCTCAAAATAAAAAATAAAATAGTGCTAGCAGTGTATCTCAGAGGTAGAATGTCCCTGGGTTCAATCCCCAGTATCACATACAAAGACACAAAGAAATGACCTTTCATTGGTTTTTATTTTTTTGCGGTACCGGGGATTGAACCCAGGGGCGTTCTACCTCCGAGCTACACCCCCAGCCCTATTTTTTATCCTTTATTGAAACCGGGTCTCATGAAGTTGCGGAGGGCCTCACTAAGTACCTGAGGCTGGCTGCAAACCCGGATCCTCTGGTGTCCGCCTCCCAAGTACTGTGTTTTTTTATTTTTTATAAGTGATTCTTTGGGATCAAAATTAAGAAGGTGAAACAAAGAGGGAAGACGTTAGCTGGGCGTGGTGGTACACCTCTGTAATCCCAGTACTTGGGAGCCTGAGACAGGAGGATTGCAGGTTTGAAGCCAACCTCAGCAACTTCATGAGGCTCTCAGCAACTTGGTGAGACCCTGTTTCCAAATAAAAATAATAAAATGGGCTGGGATATAGCTTAGAGTTAGAATGTTCTTGGGTTCAATCACTAGCACCACACACAAAAAAAGAGGGAAAACGTTGCTGACTCCAGTGATTTTCAAACCCATAGTAGCCTCACTTTTTCTTCATTATCCCAGCACCTGAGCCTGCAGTTTCTCCTTGGTGCCAGGCTGGCACTGGGTGCTCTACCAGGTTGATTTCAGTAAATCGACAGCCAGTCCATGGCCTTCCTAGGATCCCCCTTGACCTTCATCTGGACATTTCCTTTTAGCCTCTCTTTTGGACTAGATCTTACTTTCTCAAAGTAATCTCTCCCTTTTTCTGGGTTTACTCTTCATTTTGGTGAAGCAAATGCCCAGCTCCTTCCTGAGAAAGGATTCGTGGGGTGTATATTTTTTCTGTGAACTCGCAGCTCTTCATGGAAGGGTTTCGAGCTAGAGAGTGATATGGCCCGGTTTGTATTTGGAAAGATCCCCCTGGCCGCCATGGCAAGGATGGAGCAGAAGAGCTAAACCAGCCCAGCGAGCCAGGTGCAGAGACTGGAACAGCTGCATCTGTGAGGAGAGGTCCTCGCCTTCCTGAAACACAAGCGGGAGGGGAGAGAGGTCCTCACCCACTCATCTCATTGCTATTCAGCAATGACAGGTGGCAGGTTTTGCAAGAAGCAGCCTCCAGTGGAAGAGATCACGGGTAGCTTTGGAAGGTACTAGGACAGCTCCCTGGAGGAAATGGCATCCTGCCTCCGTCCTGGGGGCAGAATTTCTACAGCAGGTGGTGGCTGGAGCGGCCAGCTTTTCAGGAGAGGTCCCCTGGAGCTAATATGCAGAAGCTGGACTGCATGGCTGTGAGGAGTTCATTCATTCATCCAAACAAATGTGTACTGTGCACCTAGCATGTGCTAGGGCTTTGCTTTTCAAACTTTAACGTACACACAAAGGCCCTGGAGAGTTTATTGAAGTGTCCATTTGTATTAAGCAGCTCTGGGATAGGGCCAGAAAGTCTGTGTTTCTTTCTTTCTTGTTTGTTTGTTTGTTTGTTTGTTTATTGGCAGTGCTGAGGATTACACCCAGGGGTGATCTACCTCTGAGCTACACCTCCAGCCCTTTTTATTTTTTATTTTGAGACAGGGTCTCACGAAGTTGCTGAGGCTGGCCTTGAAATTTGTGATCCTAAGCCGGGAGTGGTGGCGCACACTTGTAATCCCAGTACTTGGGAGGCAGAGACCGGAGGATCCAGGTTCGTCGCCAGCCTCAGCTACTTAATGAGGCCCTCTGCAACTTCGTGAGACCCGGTTTCAAAATAAAGGATAAAAAATAGGGCCGGGGGTGTAGCTTGGCGGTAGAATGCCCCTGGGTTCAATCCCTGGTACTGCAAAAAAAA
>PVJS01051975.1:0-13781 GCA_004027185.1 Glis glis
CACTTCAGTACAGATGGTGCAGCTTCCTCTTTATTATCCTCTCTCTCAGCTTCCTTCCTTCTCAGCTTCCTTCTCTTTATTCACATCTGCCAGCTTCCTCTCCTTTCTTAGCATCGGCATTCCGCTTATATTATGTACGAGCAACCCCTCCCCAATCACGCCAGAAGCAATCCTCCAATCACACCTCTCTCACGCCATGTACATTCAAGCTAAACTTCTCCTCATTGGCTCTTAAGCAGCAGGCACGCTCTGCTACGCAATGGACATGCGCCAATCGCGTGCGCCTCTCAACTGCGCATGTGCTAGGTCTGGTAAACAAGCGCGGGTCACGAGACTTGGCAGCCCGCCACGGCGCCATCTTGGCTGGCTCGACCGAGCCCAGCTTCCCACACTGCAGCAAAATCATAGCTCTTCCTTTGAACTTTAGCCTCTAAGTAAACTAAGTGTGTGTAGATTGCTAATTGTAGTACACTGTTAACTACTACCACATTAGTTTTTACTAATTCATAATAAGACATTATTATTCTTTAATATATATAGCATCTATAATGACCCCCCTCATTCCTGATATTGAAAATGTGTGCATTCTATTTGTTAATCAGTCTGGCGAGAGGTTTATCAATTTGCTCAATCTACCTGAAAAGCCAGTTTTTTGTTCAATTGATTTCTTTTTTTATTTCACTGATTTCATCTATTATTTTCTTCTGATTATTTTGAACTTTCTTTTGTTTTTATACTCTCTTAAAAAATGAAGGTTTTGGCCACTTATTTGAGACCATTATTTTCTAATATAACCTTTTCCTGCAATAAATTTGCCTCTATAACCTGCTTAGTCTGCATTTCATAAATTCTGATGTGTTCCATTTTCACTTTCATTCAGTTCAAAATAGTTTTTAAACTTTTCTTTTGATTTCTTCTTTAATCCATTCTTTTAAGTATGTTATTTAGTTTTCAAATATCTGAGGATTTTCTAAATAGCTTTTGTTATGGATTTCTCATGTAAATTCCATTATGATCAGAGAGCATTCTTTGTAGGATTTGATTTCTGTTAAACTTAGAGAGATCTTATTTTGTGTCTTAATAGATAGCCTAATTTAGTAAATGTTCTCTGTGACCTTAAAAATAATGTGTATTATATTATGCTGTTGCTGGGTGGCTTCAATTAGGAAAATGTGGTTGATAATGTGGTTTAGTTTGTCTATGCTATTACTGATCTTCTGTTTATTATCAAAATCTTTCATGATAATTATGGATTTATTAACAAATTTACTTGTGTTTGCTTTGAATATGTTTAAGCCCTTTTACTAGGCATATGCATGTTGAAGATTTATATATGCCCTATAAATTTATTTTATATAAAGTTTACTTTAATCTGGTATTAATATAACCATTTCAACTTTGCTTAGATTGTTAGCAGCCTGTCACTTTTGCATCCTTTTATAGTCAACCTATTTGAACTAAGTTTCTTTCACTCAACATACAGTTGTTTCTTGCTTTTTATACAATCTGACAGAGCTTCCATTTATTTATTTATTTTTATTTATATTTGCTCTGTGTGTGTGTGTGTGTGTGTGTGTGTGTGTGTGTGTGTGTGGTTCTGGGGATCAAACCTAGGAGTGTTCTACCACTGAAATACACCTCAGATCTTTCTGTGTTTTATCTTGAAGCAGAGTCTCACTAAGTTACCAGGTGTTGACTTCGAATCTGCTCTGCGATCCTCTTGTCTCAACCTTCCAAGCATCACCGCTTCCAGCTCAGAGCCTCACTTTTAGTGAGTGATTGAACATTTACATTTATTGTGATTATTGACACTATTGAGTTAACGTCTGTCTTGCCACTTCTATTTATGTGTTTCATATCTTCTCTGTTCTCACTTATTTATTTTTCTGCCTTCTTTGGGATTTTTTTTCAGTACTGGAGATTGACCCCAGGGGTGTTCTACATTTGAGCTATACTCCCAGCCCTTTTTTAAATTTTTTTTTTTTATTTTGAAGCAGGGTTTTGCTAAGTTGCTGAAGGTCTCACTAAGTGGCTGAGGCTGCCCTCAAACCTGTGATCCTCTTGTTTTAGCCTCCTAAGCACTAGAATTACAGGAGTGCACCACCATCTCCAGTTTAGGCTTGAATTTTTTTTAAGAGACAGGTCTCACTATGCTATCCAGGCTAGTCCAAATTCTCAAACTCAAGCAATCCTCCTGTTTCTGTCTCCCAAGTAATTGGGACTACAGGCACATACTACTTTGCCCCAAGATTGAATGTTCTTAATAATTTCATTTTGTCTCACTTGGTTTATTTGGCATACTTCTTTGCTTTATTTAATTTCTTTCTTCAGGTTGCTTCAGGGCTTACGGTATACAACTTTAAGTTATCAAAGCCTACTGGGAATACTGTAGTACTTCATGTGTAGTAGAAGTAAATATAGAATAGCATACATACATTCATATCCTCTCTCCTGAATTTTGTGCTCTTAATATCATGCATTTTGCTTCCACATTTGTTATAAACCTAACAATATCTTGATATTATTCTTTCAAATAGCCAATTGAACTTTTAAAATGACATTTTGGCCAACCACGGTAGCACACATTTATAATCCAAATACTTGAGAGGTTGAGATAGGAGGATCACAGTTTTCAAGGCTAGCCTCAGCAACTTAGGGAGGGCCTTAGCAACTTAGCAAGACCCCATTTCAAAATAAAAAAATAAAATAGGGCTGGAGGTGTAGCTTGGAGGTTGAATGCCCCTGGGCTCAATTCCCAGTACCAAATAAATAAATAAATAAATACAATGATATTTTGTTTTTGTGTGGTACTGAGGATTAAACTCAGGGCCTTGAGCATGCTAGGCAAGTGCTCTACCATTCAGCTACATTCTGCAAAGTTTTTTTTTTTTTAACTTCATTCGGAGACATGGCTTCACTAAATTTCCCAGACTAGCCTCAAGCTTGCAATAATTCTTCCTCAGAGGAGTAGCTAGGAGAATAGACATGTGATGCTGTGCCCAGCTAAAATTATTTCAAAATAAGAAAAATATTTATATTTATTTATATGTCATTATTGCCATTCTCTGTGCTCTTCATTCATATGTATAGATATATATTTCTATTTCGTATAAATTTCCTTTTACCTGAAGGACTTCCTTTAACATACTTTGAAAGTGCCAGTGATTAATTCTTTTAGCTTTCATGTGTCTGAAAAAATTTTTCATCCATTGTCTTCTTGTATCCATAGCCCCCACTCAAATAATGTCTGCTGTTACTATTCCTCTGTACACAGTGTATATGTATTTTACTTGGGCTATATTATATTATTTTTCTTTTTCTTTGTTTTTTGTTGATATTATTTTTAAGAAATTTGATTAGGATTTACTTTATTTGTTGTTTTCCTTAAGTTTGTATTGATTAGATTTCATAGAGTTTCTTAATCTCTAAGTTTATGATTTTCATCAAAATTGAAAAAAAATTTAAGCATCATTTCTTTATGTTGAGCAATCCCCATCTGCTCTTTTTGGTGACTTTAACATATATATATATATATGTGGTGGCTTGCCACTTGATGTTGTTCTACTTATCACTAATAGTCTGTTCTTTCTATTTTCAGTTATTTCTCTTTGTGTGGCATTTTACATAAGTCTGTCTTACTAAATCTTCAAGTATGCTAATCTTTCCTTCTATAGTATCAAATATGCTATTCATTTCACCAATTATATTTTTTAAATCTTGGACGTTATAGTTTTCATCTATAGAAGTACATTTTTATATCATTATTGCTCTCCTCAATATGTTTATATTTTTGTCTACTTTCTTGAAAATATGGCATATAATCGTAACGTATACTTTAAGAACTTTTTCTACTATCTTTCATCTACATTATTTCTAGATTGGGTTCAGTTGATATATTTTTCTCCCTCACTCTGGGTTGTAGAATACTGTTTTGATGCATGTCTGGTAATTTTTATTGTGTGTCAAGAATTTTTTTTTCCTTGTTGAATGCTGATTTTTAAGCTACTCTTGGGATTTGTTCTGGGACATAGTTATTTGGGAGAAATTTAATCTTTTTCACTGCTTGCTCTTGAATTTTGTAAGGTAGACTAGAAGAGGGTTTAGACTAGAGCTAATTTTTCCCCTCTAGTGAAGCAACGCCTTTCTGTGCATCCTACATAATGCCTCTTCTATTTTAAGTGTTTTACCACTCTAATTGGAGGGAAAATAAAATATTCCTGGTCTCTGTGAGCTTTGTGATTGTTCCCTTTGGTCTTTCAGATGGTCCATCCCATTGTGTTGGTAGTCTCCTCCCCTGCATCCTCTGAGGAGTCCTCCAAAGGAAACCCACATGGGCCCTCTGCAGATTTCAGAGCCTTCTCACTTTGCAGTGTTCTTTTTTTGTACTCTGACCTGTGAACGCTAGATAGGTTGGCCTCCTAAGACTCCACTCTCTATTAATTCAACCTGCCTGGATTCCCCTTTCCTACTATACTGCCTGGAAACTCTCTCCAGGCATTAACCTGGGGGCAGCAAGAGGGCTTGCCTCATTTGTTTTCCTGTACTCAGGGATTGCTATCCAAAGCTGACCATCGTCCAGTGAAATTTTCCTTTCAAATATTTTGGCCAGTTTGTTTTAGTTGTTTACATGGGGAAGTAAAATCTGTGCCCTGATACTCTGGTTTGTCTGGAAGTAAAAATTTCTAATTATCCATTCAAATAAAAAATAACCTATGACAACATATATCTCCCTTACTTCCTTCAAATTCCAATCATTAAAGTGGTCTACTGGTTTACTTCCTATAAGAAAGAGAGTTTAAAGGTAATGCTCTACTGTAAGAAGAGTCCCAGCACTTTAAGAATAAATTTCTAGATTTAAAAGCTATTTCTAACTTTGGGAGGCAACCTTTACAAGAAGGGAGTATTAAAGTGTTTCAGGATTCAATCATAAATTGAACTGCTTCTATGAGAATAAATACCTAAGACCAAAGACACAGTGGATCTAGGGAATAATTAAGCATTAAGTAGACCAAAAATATCTGTCTCTCTTTTTTTAACCCTAGTATTGCTTCAAACTACTGGAGTCCAAGGTGCCTTTACATTTGTTTCTTTGCAAGAGAGAAAAAGAAAAAAACACACCTAAAGTCAGGAAACTATCTATGATGATAGGTGCTTTTATGTATATAGAGATTTACTTTATTTTTATTGTTTTAGTTTTTAGTATTTGAGATTCTTTTTTCTTCTTTAGATTATTCCTGGGATGTTGGTAATTTCTTACCCTCCTTAGCTAGCCTCTTCCGGGTTTGGGTGATTGTGTTAAGTCAAATCCTTCAAGGGCTCGGGGGAAATGCATGCCTCTCTCTCTCTCTCTCTCTCTCTCTCTCTCTCTCTCTCTTTCCATTTTCTTTTCTTTTTTTTTTTTTTTTTGTGGTACCGGGGATTGAACCCAGGGGCGTTCTACCTCCGTGATACACCCCCGGCCCTATTTTTTTATACTTTATTTTGAAACCAAGTCTCACGAAGTTGTGGAGGGCCTCACTAGGTAGAGAGAGAGAGAGAGACAGGGAGAAAGAGAGAGACAGAGAGAGAGAGAGGTGAGGCTGGCCGTGAACCCGGATCCTCTGGTCTCCGCCTCCCAAAGTACTGGGATTACAAGTGTGTGCCACCACGCCTGGCTTTCCATTTTCTTTTTTTTCACTCCTTCCCATAAGGTTTCTATTTTGTAGCTTCCTCTAACCATAAGAGAGAGGCTGAGTAAGCCAGATGAAAGTAGTTCATACCTGTAATCCCAGTACTTGGGAGGCTGGAACAGGAGGATTTCAAGTTTGAGACCACCATGTGGTAAGTCAGTGATACCCTATTTCAAAGTAAAAAAAATATAATAGGGCTGGGATGTAGCTCAAGGGTAGAGCACCCCTGGGTTCAGTCGCCAGTGAAGGAAGGAAGGAAGGAAGGAAGGAGAGAGAAAGAAAAGGAGGGAAAGAAGGAAGGGAGTAAAAGAACAAGGCCAAGTAACTCATTTAACCTTGATTCAAACCTTTTGTCAAAAAAATAGTAGATAGTGAGCATCATACATAATGTAACCCTTCCAATTATAATCACCCAGGCTTGCAGGAATTCATCAGAGTGTTTCGGCATTAGAGGCTAATAATCTTAAGCAGTCATTAAAATTTTCTTGGAGATGGTCCTAAACTTTCTTCTAACTCAACTGTATAGCATAAGTTCACATTGTAGCAGATGAAGAGGGTAGGCAAATTTTGGGTCCTTGTTATCATAAACATTTCAACATATTTCCACTTACTATGTTGGTTGCAACTTAATTATACTTCTGGATTTTTCCTTAATAATGCAAATTATCATGTTTTGTTAGCTTGTTAAGTTATAGATGCTATTGGACCTGGGATGTCGCTCAGCGGTAGATACAGCGTTTGCCTAGCATACATGCATGAGACCCTTGGTTCAATTCCAAGCAACACACACACACACACACACACACACACACACACACACACACATACACAGAGAGAGAGAGAGAGAGAGGGAGGGAGAGAGACAGAGAGGAGATAGATGCTAATACTTAGCTACAATTCAGAACAAACTGGTAGGAAGTACTTTTTTCTAACTCAAGAGGATGAATTATGTCTGTCACACACACACACACACACACATACACACACACACACACACTTTTAAACCTTTCTATACAAGTGTATATTCATTCTCCTTGTAGATAGCCATGGAAATGGTCTTCATTACTTTGGTCATGCTTATTCAATCATCCCTCATCAAAAGCGATTTCCAGAAGAATAGATGGATTTAATGTTTTCTCTATCCCTTTCAGCTTCAAAACTAGTGTTTGTGAGAAGCCTGTGATAACCTGAATGACTCAAGGTCTGCATTTGGTCTCCACAAAAAAAAGAAACTTTGGTTTTCATGAAGAGAAATGTCCTCCTCTCTATGCGTGCTTGTTCATCCTGTGGTGTGGCTATGGTAAAAAAAAAAAAAAAAATCAGAACATCTTTAATCTTCCTTTCTTTTATCCAGACAATTAGTTAGGCAACTGTTTGTTCTGAGTTTATTCTGAAAGTCACATTTAAATTGTAAACCCCAAAAGCTGATCATTGCCAACATTCTTTCTTCCAATGTCAGTCTTTGGTGTTGTCAATGTCACAGTTCCATTATTCTTGAGTGTTGGATGGATAGATTTTTATCATTGAAATTTGACCAACAATTTCTAACAGAAGAGTGCAAATCACTTAGAATTTTTCTGTGATATAGTAGACCAAGAAATTCTAAGCACATCATTTGTTTCAGACTGAAGAAGAATTAAGAAAAATGTCACAAATTAGAGTATGTGATTTCCATATAGTTTGCTTTTAATTTTTAGAAAATCTGAGAGAAGATCCATCCTCCCATCCCCAACAGGTTTAGATAGCTAATACTCTGTTTGTTACAAATAGCATCATCAAAGTTATGGTATATTTTCATATAAGAATGATCCCTAGTGAGTTTGCTAATTTTGTAGCTTTTTACATGTATGAATTTAAGACAACTGGGTCAGTATATTAATATGATCATTGAACTATGAGTCAAGTCTCTAAGGCTTAGTATCTATGAGACATTAGACAAATTTCTCTCTCTTGCATTTTCTTATCAAAAGCTACATGACTTTAATGAACTACTTGTATCACAGGTTTATGATAGTAATCTGATATAATGATGCATATAAAAGCTTTATAAATTCGATTATAAACACTCCCAAGTACTATTATAAATACAACTGTTAATAACATGACAAGGAACAAGATGTGAATTGCAGTTATTCCTTGGTATCCATGGAGGAATGGTTTCAGAACACCCTGTGGATATCAAAATCTGAAGATTCTCAAGTCCCTTATACAGATGGCACAGTATTTGCATATAAGCTCTGTACCTCCATCCGTATATTTAAGTCATCAAATCTTTTCTAGACTACTTATAATACCAACCACAATGAAAATTCTATGCTAATACTTATCATACTGTATTGTTCTGGCAATAATGACAAGGAAAAAATAGTCTTTACATATGCATTACAGATGTAATTTTTTGCTGGATATTTTTGATCAGTGATTGTTTGAATCCACGGATGCAGAACCTCACTATAAGAGAACCATTTGCATGTTGAAGTAAGCTCTAAGAATAAACCTCAAGTATGTCTAACTCAATTGGAAATCAGAGAGAAATACCCAATAGCTCCCAGTGTGTGCAGCCAGGATAAGTACCAGGGTTGGAAATAACTAGGCCATCACACTATATGAAGAATTTCTAAAAATAGTTATTTAAACAGGTAGTTTAACACTTTTCCTAACTAATGTGATTGTCACAAAAAACAAGCCCAAGATTTAATATTTCTAGGTTTGGTTTTGTTTTTCAAAAATGTAGCCAAATCTTTCCTCTGGGTTCTCCTCTAATTCGACATACAAGAATCTGTATGAGAATACCTCATATCAACAATATCAGAATATTACATCAACTCATCAAATCAAACTTAACTTCCTTATGTGTGAATGTGCATTTGTGTGCCATGTGGGTTATATGATAGTCTAAAGCATAAATTCTGACTCCAAACTGCAAGTCATTGCAAACTGGATTTTGTAAGTTATAACGAATATTCCATTTTTTCAGAATGCACTTTGATCACATCAACTGGAATTAATTCTTATTTTCTCTTACTTTGAAAGGGAAAGTCAGTTTCAGAATGTTTATATTTTCTTGTCTGATTTTATCAGATAGCTATTATATCCATCAGGTGCTATGAAAAATGATGAAGATTCAGAGATGAATGATAGAATTTCTGCCTTCAAGGGGCCCCAACTGAAGAAGGAAGCAGTTATATCAAATAATTATTGGCAGAGAATTAACCATCTAAATTGGTCAATACTTTCCAGTTTCTATTATCAGTAATACTGGATTACTCACATTCTCCATCTTCAGGGGTAATTAATATATATCTGTAAATGATTAAAATTTTTCCTGAGAGTACATTGAAAATACTGGAAATAAAAAAAAATGATCAAAGTGAGGTCTTTTTCCCTTGTGTCTATGGGAAGTAGAAGTAATATATACATCCATGAGTGGAAAAGAGGAGATATTTAGTTTGACTTCCTATTTTTTCTCCATCTCTCTCTATGTGCTTATTTTTCTGCCTTTCACTTTCTTCCTTATTTCACTAGTTATGACACTCTGTCTTCTTTCATTTATTCGTCCATCAGCTATTTACTGAGCACTATTCTATGGGAAAATAGCTATGTACTAGGAACAAAAGTCTTTAACCTTGTGGAAAACTCGACTTACATCACATTGTAGGAGCCTACGTTGACTGGTAATATGAACTCTTTGTGAGACTTTAAGAGTTTGAGTTTCCTGTTTATGTCCTAACACTTACATGAATCTGGGCAATTTACTTACCTCCTTATACCTCGGTTTATTCTTCCAGAATATGGAGATTATAGTAGTATCTACTTAAAGAGTTGTGACATAATGCTCTTCTGAGTCCTGTGCCTTTCCTGGAAAGACCCAGTGGTTAAGAAACCCTCCTCCCATCCTTTCCTGTTCTGAGAAATGGTCAATATCAAAGGACTCTGTTCTCCAGATTCTGAGATAAGATCCTCTTCCATTCTACCTAATGACTCCCACAAGATGATATCTTCTCCTCCTCCTCCTCCTCCTCCTCCTCTTTCTTCAGTTCTTCTTCTTCTTCTTCTTCTTCTTCTTCTTCTTCTTCTTCTTTTCATTTTTAGTTAATCTGACAATTTGTTCATCTCTGCAAAGGGATTAATGATTTCTAGAGATCTCATCTCTGTTGGGTGTAAGCACAGGGAATCTGGTTCAATAATCTTTTCTGATTGTCTATTTTGAGCTAAAATAAATTAAGAATTCACCGAGAAGAGACTATGTCTTTGATATGGACCCATATATTTTATTTTGTGTTTATATGCTTGACTTGTGACTGGAATTTGAGATTGACACTGTAGGCTATCTGTATTTGTCTTTATGTTTATATGTCTATAATTCAGAAAAGTCTTCTAAGAATTTCTTCTAAAAAGTCTAATACTTCTAATGAGTATGCAATCTATTTTCTACTTTTGCATGGAACTAGTTAATTAGATTTTTAAAATATCTCACATTAAAGAAGTTCTACTGTGATTATATTAGAGATAAGAGAGCATCTACATACTCCCAGAAATTAAGGAAATTGAATTTCAATAATTCCATTGAGAAAAGAAGATGTGCTTTTATAGAAACTAACTCAGAGACATTTTAAGAATTCATATCCTCATCATATAGGTAAAACTTCAGCACACAAAACAAGCTTAAATTTTTGGCTCAATATAAGAACTATGTTTTCTCTGAGTTATCATCATTACCAATATAACACAAATACAATGTTAATTCTTGGTATGTTATTTCTAAAGTTATAGGTTTAGTGATCAAATAGACTAGTATTATTCAACTTAATGTTTATTATTATGAAATCTTTTATTTTGGGTTTAAGCAAATTGAGTCACTATTTTAACAAATTTATTTAAGTGGTAATTATATTTTCTGATGCGTAAATTTGAAAAATAATTTCCAAGATCTTCAGGCAATTAAAAATTTTGCACTGTTACTAAATTGAGCCAATTAAAAAGTATTCATTAGGTAACTAGATAATATCTAAGTAAGATAGAATAAAGAAGCATTAATTTTTATATAGCATAATTTTGTTTATTTACTTTTTGTCTCATATTGAAATGGCAGAGAGGGGCTACAAATGTATATATTTGTATCTATTAATGAATGTGTTCATTTTTTTCCATTTTGAGAAATTATACTATAAGAAACATGTTTTATTTTAAACTGAAAAAATAGAGTATAGCTTTGTTTAAAAGTGAAATGACAGATTGAGAAAGAGGAAAGTTTAAGAAAAATCCTGAATAAATATAGTGTTCAGTCTATTTTTACACAGTTCTCTAGAATGCTGTCTTCCAACGAGCTGGCTAAATTTTACATTACAGATTTTCAGAAAGAGTTTGTAGTTACCTTTTTTTTTACCGTTTTCTATCCCCTAGCCCCCCTTTACCTCCATGGTACTTATTTCCACCTTACACATTATATATGTGTTTGCATGTTGATTTGGGGGCTATTCCCAGTGGAACATAAGCTCTTTAAGGGGAGGGACTTTTGCCTACTGAAGTTTCCTCTCTATGCCCAGCCTAGAGCAGAGACTGGAAACTGTAAGCACTTAATAAATATTGGTCGAATAAATAAAAGGTGTATTAATGAGACAGAAATGAGTGGGAAATGCTAGGGCATAATGTGGCAGATTCAAAGAATAGTTTACATAGAGTACACAATGGTGCTTGGCTCTTGTATCATTTTTTCATTGAATATATACTATCTACCCACCACTGTGCTAAGCTTAGGATGGGTAAAACTTACCCTTGATGATTATGTAACTAGAGGGAGAAACTGACAAAAAGATGTTTACAATTTAGTGATGAGGATTGTAGTAGATTGGAGAAGCATAAATATTGCCATCGTAACACTTTACGACTGAATTCCCTCCTCAGAAGAACCTAGTTTGGGGAACTTGTTCTGATAATCTGCTTAGGATAGAAGATGAGAAGCTGAAAACTTGGTACCAGAAGGAAGCAGGGAAATAAAAAGTTGTTGATGAAATTGCTTTTTATGAAACTAAGAAAGACTTGGTTCTCCTCCTGAGAAAGGCACGAAAGGATAGAAGAGGATGGGCTTTGAAAATACAGAAGAGAAAGGAACCAGGCTCACTGTGTGTGACTTTCATTTACCTTGGATATGGGCCAGCGAAAAACCTTTAAGTATGCAGACGAATAGTGTCTAATTTGAAGGTGCATTTCATTCTCCCCACAGATTTTTAGTAAAGTATACTCAGTTGAGAGACTCTTCACATGGGTGCCTTTTGCCATGAAACTAAAGATTCAAACAGGGAAGATACTCAATACAGGACAAAGAAGAGCTGAAGTGATAGCAGAAAGGTGGTGCCACAGGAACACAGCCCTCGGGAAATGTTAAGGGTTTACAGCTGCATGGAACTTGAAATTAGGAGGAAAAAGAGCATTTATTTATTTATTTATTTATTCATTCATTCACTCATTCATTGGTACTTGGGATTGAACCCAGGGGCGTTCTACCTCTAAGCTATGCCCCAGCCCTATTTTATTTATTTATTTATTTATTTATTTATCTATCTATCTATTTATTTATTTTTGAAATAGGGTCTCACTAAGTCTCTGAGGCTAGATTCGAACCTGCGATCCTCCTGTCTCAGCCTCCCAAGTGCTGTGTGCAACCATGCCTGGCTAAAAAAGAGTCTCTAGAATAAGATATACTTGGTACTGGGACTGAGCCCGGGGGCATTCTACCTCCAAGGCACATCTCCCAGTCCTTTTAAAAATTATTAATTTTTTTTTAATTTTGAAAGAGTGTCCCATTACGTTGCTGAGGGTCTCGCTAAGTTGCTGAGGTTGGTCTGGAACCTGCGTGCCTCTTGTCTCAGTTGAATAAATCTCAAGGGACGGATACCACCAACTGATTTCCAGATTCTAGGAGAGGTTCAGTTATCATGGCAGCAAGTGTCGAAGAACAAGGGACACAGAAAGGGGTTAGGTCCACGACACAGATGACGGTAACTATGGCACAGCCAGGACATCCTAAGGAGATGAGTTTACCAAGTTGTCAGGACAGAAAGTGGGGGAGAGGGAAAGGAATTCTAAAGAAAAGAGAAAACTGTAGCAAACAAACCCAAATAGCAATAAGAGTGGATGGCTTTTAGGCATGAGGAAAACAGGGACTAGCATTGATGATATACCAATATATATAATTTGATAATACCAATATATATAATTATATACCAATATATATAATCAATATATATATATTGATTAAACACCTGCCAAGCAAGGAATCAGGCACCATCTTTTTGTTTTCCCTGTTGAATTATGTTTACTTACATACCATCAAATTCAGTTCTTCTGAGATATAATTTTGTAAATGTTAGCCAATGACTAGGGTACTGACCACCATTATTGAGATATCTTCCATGTGCTTCAGCACACCAACTTTCTCCTGTGCCTTCTTTTTTTTTTTTTTTTGCGGTGCTGGGGATTGAACCCAGGGGCATTCTACCTCCCTCCGAGCTACACCCCCAGCCCTAATTTTTGTTCTTGCTTTTGAAACAGGGTCTCACTAAGTTGAGGAGGGCCTTAGTAAGTAGCTGAGGCTGGCCGCGAACCCGTATCCTCTGGTCTCAACCTCTGAAGTATTGGGATTACAAGCGTGCGCCACCACGCCCGGCTTCCTGTGCCCTTTCATAATCCACCCTTCCTACCACCCCACCACTGGCAACACTGATTTGATTTGCTACTATTTTGGCAATTTTGTCTTTCCAGCCTATCAAAAAGAAAATTATACAGTATGGCAGCTTTTGGTTTTCTTTCTTTTCATGTAGCATAATGTATTTGAGATTCACCCATGCTCTTGTGTATATCAATAATCAATTCCTTTGATTGTTGAGTAATATTCTATTACATACATATACATAGTTTACCCACTAACCACTAGTAGGACATCTGAATTGTCTCCACTTTTGTACAATTATAAATAAAACCATCATAAACATTTGTGTGTGTGTGTGTGTGTGTGTGTGTGTGTGTGTGTGTTACTGGGGATTGAACCCAGGGATATTCCTCCAAGCTACACTCCCAGTTTTTTTTTTTTTGAAACAAGATCTCACTAGGTTG
>PVJS01051976.1:0-13779 GCA_004027185.1 Glis glis
TGTGTGTGTGTGTGTGTGTGTGTGTGTGTGTGTGTGTGTGGTATTAGGGATTGAACCCGGTGCATTCTACCTCTGAGCTATACCCCCAGCCCTATTTTATTTTTTACTTGGAAACAGGGTCTCACTAAGTTGTTGAGAGCCTCACTAAATGACTGAGCTGGTTTCAAACCTGCGATCCTCCTGTCTCAGCCTCCCAAGTACCAGGATTACAGGTGTGTGCCACGACGAGTTTATTTTTGATCACCTACTGGGTGCCAGGCACTGTTATAGGGGCTGAAGATTCAGCAGTAACCAAATACAGTAGCCAGGCATGGTGGCAAACACCTGTAATCCTAGTATTTGGGAGGCTGAGACAGGAGGATCACAGGTTCAAGGAGAGCTTCAGCAAGTAGTGAGACTCTCATCAACCTAGGGAGACCCTGTTTCAAAATAAATATAAAATAGGGATGGGGTGTATCTTGGAGGTAGAATGCCCCTGAGTTCAATCCCCAGTAACAAACACACACACACACAGTTCTGCAGAACATTATCTTTACTGTTGTATCCCATCACCTAGAACAGCACCAGGCGCACACTGGGTACTCATCAGTGTGGTGCAGTTCACTTGAATGGAAGCAGGCAATCTGCTGGTAGTTTCCATGGGCCACGCACACCCTGAATGCCTGGCTGGGAGGTGTCAGAGCACAGGCGGCAGGGATTTAGGCCAGGACCTTATTCTTGTTACATTCTCAAAAGATCCACAGGTGGGATAGAGCCAGAACTAACCCAGATCCCCATTTACTGCTCCTCATGCATCTTTAGCTTTGAAACATGCCACCAGTGCAGCAGCTAACCAGCCTCTCTGGCCTCCACAGAATCAAAGTAGTCAGAGACTATAGCCACATTTTTTTTTGTGTGTGTGGTACTGGGGATTGAACCCAGGGGCGTTCTACCTCCGAGCTACATCCCCGGCCCTATTTTTTATACTTTATTTTGAAACTGGGTCTCACGAAGTTGCAGAGGGCCTCACTAAGTAGCTGAGGCTGGCCGCGAACCCAGATCCTCCGGTCTCCGCCTTCCAAGTACTGGGATTACAAGTGTGCACCACCACACCCAGCTCCATAGCCACATTTTATGGTCAAGGAGACATATCAGGAAAGTCAAAGGATTTACCCAAGTCACATGACGTATCTGTGACAGCCTCAAATAAGATTCAGATCTCTAGACCAAAGGTCTGTGGTTTCTTTATTCATCTAGGAGCCTTCTGCCATATATATATACGAATACATTTAAACTCTAGGGGAAAGACTGATGTATCTGTGGGACCATCAGGGACTCTACAGGTGGGATGTTTATTTTATACACTTCTTAGTTCTTCTGTTAAGAAAGTATCTCAGAGGTATAAAAGGAAAGGAAAAAATATGGTGACCAAAGCAATTGGGTGTTACTCTTTTTGGATGTTGTCTTGTCTGGTTCACTTTTATACTCCACTGTAGTTTCCATTGGTACCAGCTCCCCCCACCGAAAAAAAAAAGCAAAGGTCTTTCCCAAAATCCCTGCCTAAATGACAGGCAATCTTAATACTTTATTAACTTAAAACATCACTCTAATAAATATGTGTTAACAAACATAATGCACTCCAAAAGATCCAAAAACATTTACAAACCTCATCAAAGTAAAAATATCATTTTTCCCCATATGGTACACATGGAGGGCCAAAGAGTTAAAGACAGGAGCCTTCACCCCCACGTGCCCACCAGCTAGGATATCTCAAAAATATTAGCTTTTTTTTTGTGGTACCAGGAATTGAACCCAGGGGCATTCTACCTCTGTGCTCCACCCCCAGCCCTATTTTTTATTCTTTATTTTGAAACAGGGTCTCACTAAGTTGCAGAGGGCCTCACTAAGTAGCTGAGGCTGGCCGAGAACCTGCAATCCTCCTGTCTCAGCCTCCCAAGTACTGGGATTACAAGGGTGCGCTGCCACGCCCGGCTAAAAATATTAGCTTAATAATAAAAACTGTGTATACACATGAATTTTTAAGTAACTCTTCAGCTACATTTTGTTTACTCTTGACAAAATCTAAAAGGAACAAAAGGGAAGGTTGGAGATTCTGTGTCATCTTCTCAGAATTCCCTTGGAAGGAAAGAAAAGACCCCAACCACTTGGGGGCGTAACTGTTAGCTTTTGAGGGGCGGGGGCAGGAGCTCTTACTTGGTAACTACCAGGGACTCCCTGGAATCTTGGTAATCAGTGGTCAACAGACATTTGCTGAGTGAATGGACGGTATCCTGTCTGCAGGCATTCTTCAGTTTTTACCTCCTCTGCTGCAGCTGTGCAGGTCCCCTGCAGTCACCTCTGACTCACCCCTCACCAAGTCCACTTTTCTGCTTCTTCCTGGGGTGGGCTCCATGGTGCATCTGGAGATTTCAAAAGAATTAAGCTCCTTCCCCAAATCAGTTTCTGAACCAGTCTTTGAGGAGGAGAAATGATTCCTCTGAGATTTACAGGCAGCACCCAAGAGAAAAGGGTCAACAGACTTCCCAGAAGAAGAAAAAAGTAACACTCATTCTTCTTTCTATAAAAGCACTAGCGTGTGTCCTTCTGTAAATGGTGGTTTCTTCTCTTCCACACAGGTCTGTGGGGAGTTCAGGAGGAGGAAGACACCTGAAGATCTTTCCTGTCTGTGGAATAGGGTGGAAATGGGAAGGACCGTGGGCTCCAAGATTTGATCTGATCCTCCCTGGACTCTCCTCACTGGACACTCCAGGTGTTGAGGTGCCTAAAGCCCAGCAAGTTGCTGTGCTTCCCACTCTGGGCAGAGCCTTGAACAGGTAACTCATCCCCTCTGGCAGCTCCAGGAAGTAAGGTGAGGGGGATCACGCCGTGGGATGTGCAGCCCAGACCGGGGGCTTGAGAAGTCAGGGGAACGAAGGCAACGGGGACACCACCCTCGGTAGTGTTGCATAGCTGCTCCCTGCAGGCAGACGGTGCTCATTTGAGCCCATGCTGTGTCTCCCGGTGCCTGCGGAGGTCCACCTTCCGCTGGAAGCCCTTCCCACACAGGTCACAGCCAAAAGGCTTGAAGCCTGTGTGCTTGCGGCTGTGGGTGATGAGGTTGGAGCTCTGGCTGAAGGCCTTGCCACACACCTGGCACTTGTGGGGTTTCTCACCTGCGGGGATAGAAGGGGGAGGGAGACTCATGAGTCTACAGTAGTCTACGGTAGCGCTAGAGGGAACCCACTGTGACCCACATGCTCTTGGCAACAGCTGGCTGCACCACAGTCTGAGACCTCAAGCAACTTGGAGGGTGATGTGTTGTGACATGAACCGACTCCCAGCCTGCAGCCTGTCCCAGGAAGCCAGGGCACACCAGATGGAAGGGAGACTTTTTGAGGGGGGGTTTCCCAGCCAAGGGCCTCAAACCGTTTCCTGCTAAACGGAAACAGCACCGGCCACGTGCTCTCCCCAGCTGAAGCCACCCAGAGGACTCTCTTGACTTTAGAAGCAGAGAGCACGCAGAGCAGATGTTCAACAGGAGGTGGGAGGAGCTGTCCTACAAACCGTGTGACTCTGCTCTAATGCAGAGGAAGTTTTCAAATCTGGGTTCCCAAGTGGCTGTTGGTTTTGTATGAACCAGTGAGTCTGTCTTCTCTCTTGCTCTAGAAGGACTACAGAATGTATCTGAAACATGGACATTTCTCAAAATTTAATTCTGAAAATCCATCTTTGAGCCACAAACTGTTTCTTAAGGTAGCTGAGCTTTTTCTGCCTTGATTATACTTTCTTTTTATGAGGTTAATCACAGGATTCTTTTTTGGGGTGTGTGGGGGTGCTGGGGAATGAACGCAGGGGCATTCTACCTCCGAGCTAAACCCCCTATTTTATTTTTCATTTGGAAGCAGGGTCTCACTAAGCTGCTGAGAGAGTCTCTCTACATTGCTGAGGCTGGCCTGGAACCTGCGATTCCCCTATCTCAGCCTCCTAAGTTCTGGGATTCTAGGCATGCACCACCATGCCCAGCACAGGATTCTTTATATAACAGAAACTCTTCACCAAAGATTAATAAATAACAGAACATGTAAAGGTTTAGTCTTTCCCCCATCTCTTGTAGTGTTTAACATCTAGGTAATATAGCCTTGGCATGGCATTATAATGGGGATTCAAACCTTGGAAAAAATGCAAAATAGATGAGTGGGTTTTTGTTGTTATTTGTTTGTTTGTTTGTTTGGGGGTTTTTTGTTTGCTTTTTGGGTTTTTTTGGTGGTGGTGGTACCAGAGATTGAACTCAGGAGCATTCTACTTCTGAGATACACCCCGCCGCTACTTTATTTTTTATTTTGAAACAGGGTTTCTCTTAAGTTGCTAAGGGTCTTGCTAAATTGCTGAGGCTGTGTAAGCCTCCCAAGTACTGGGATTACAGATGTGGGCCACCAGGTAGGGCTCTGAAGTTTGTTTTTGAGGAACCCTCTTACTGTGTTCTCTTTCTTCATGCTTCAGATTTCTTGGATAAAAAGTCACCCATCAAAATTTATCCTAAACTGGGCGTGGTGTCACATGCCTGTAATCCCAGTATTTGGGAGGTTGAGACAGGAGGATAGCAGGTTCAAGGCCAGCCTCAGTAATACAGACTCTCAGCAACCTAGCAAGATCCTGTTTCAAAAACAAACAAAAAAAGTGCTGGGGGTGTAGCTCAGAGATAGAATGTCCCTAGGTTCAATCTCCAGCACCCAAAACAAAACAAAACAAAACTTATCCTATCTCTTTAGGCTCAAACAAATCTGAGAAACAAATTCTAGCTATAATGAAATGTTTGATAAGGACTTAATGTTTCATTCAGTCAAGAGCCTAGTGGCATTCTGCTAAGTATCTTGAATACCTCCTTTGCTTACAAGGAATGAATTACATGAAAATTTCAGGCAAGGGACATGATCAAAGTAGGTTTTTTCTTGAGTTTTCTAATAAGAATATCTATAGTGTCCAAGCATATTTGTAAACATCAATGGTGGGTATTTGGAACACACTGCAATTTGTTTTAAATGAATATTCATTTCTGAAATAAAATTGTCAGAAACGCCATTTCTTATGTAGATGTCCTGTTAACTCTTAAAGAGAGCGAGCAAGTATTCCTGGAAGTGAGGGGATCACTGAGCATGGGGGTTCCTGGCATCAAAGCCCCCACTGGGCAGCGCACACATGCAATCCCAGCTACCCAGGAAGCTGAGTCAGGAGGATCACAAATTTGAGGCCAGCCTGGGCAACTTAGCAAGACCCTGTCTCAAAATACAAAATAAAAGGGGATGGGATGTAGCTCAGGTAGAGCGCCCCTGGGTTCAATCCCCAGTACCAAAACAGCACCCCACCCTGTACCTATAACATGTTAGGGAAGATTCCAGGTTTAGAAGCCAGAGCATACAGTGGCTCCATGATTACTCGGTCTGACTTCTATCTAGTAAATCATTCAATGTCTCTGAGTTTCTGGATGTCAGAGCAGCTCTTCCTACTTTATGGAGTGGGAGGAAGGATCAAATAAAATGACAGGTTTGAAAGCACTTTGTAAATTAGAAAGTATTAGAGTAGGTCAGAAATTATCTCTATTACAGCATGAAATTGCTGATATTGTGAAAGGGGCAATAACTGCATAGAAGCTTTCTGTATCTACCCACCATCACAGCTCTGAAAGCAGAACAGGATAGAGGTCAAGAGCACAGACATTTGAGAGGTCAGATAGACCTGAATTTGAGCCCTGGCCCCACTTGCTAGCAGCATGACCCTGGGAAGGTTACCTAATCCTTCTGTGCCTCACTTTCCTCATCCCTAAAATGGGGATAAGGAATAGTGTCTGTCTCTTGGAGTTATTGTGAGAATAAGATAAGATATGCATGTTAGCAGAGAACTTAGTAATATTTGCCACTGTTTTTTTCTCCTTCAAGTAGAACAAGCTCTTCGACTCCTAAATATGCAGCAGAAAGGCCACATGAGAGTCTCTCCTTTGAAGGCTGGGTGGGAGCCTTTCAGAAAGTCCTCCATCTCCAGGTAAACATTTAGAGGGGCACTCTGAGAGGACCCCAGCAGTTCATTCTTCACCCAGAGCTGTCAGCAGTTGGAACCCCTGCTCCCATCCTTTTTTTTTTTGGTGGTACTAGGGGCATGCTAATTCTGAGCTACACCCCCAGTCCATTCTATGTTTTGTCTTTTTAGGTTGCTGAGAAACTCACTACATTGCTGAGGCTGGCCTGGAACCTGTGATCCTCCTGTCTCAGCCTCCCAAACTGCAGGTGTGTGCCACCACACCCAGCTTGGAGCAGCTGCTAAACTGGAGGAAAATATTCTTTCCAATAATGGAGAACTTGCAAGCTGACCTGCTGGTCCTGCAGACACAACCCCAAACAGAGGCTCCTCTGAGGAGAACCACATCTGTGAGTGGACCTTAGAGAATTCTCTTTGTTTAATGCAGGCAGTGATTAACTCCATCTGAAAAGCCTTGTCCAGCACTCACTGGGGCCAGAATATTAGAGAGGGTGAGTTAAGTTGGCCTCAGAGTGTTTCCTACAAGCAAGGGCCTTTCCACTCACCCGTGTGGATGAAGGTGTGTTTCTTCATGTCTGACTTCTGGTGGAACCTCTTGCCACAGTACTGACAGGGGTAGGGCCGGGTGTCTGAGTGAATGAGCAGGTGTGTGGACAGTGTGGATGACCTCTTGAAGCTCTTGCCACAGATCTTACAGTCAAAGCTGCGTTCCTGCAGAGAGAGAGAGAGAGATGCAGCACTCCTGTTGTGGTCACCCAGGCTGCTGCCCTCCTCTGAGCTGAAGGAAGTCCCCAAAGCCCGGCTCCCCTCCCACACACGCTGCTGAATTACCCTCCAGCCCCTCCTTTACTTCCAATCTCCACACTCTACACCCTTCTATTTAACACCCACCCTTTAACACTTTTTCTACCAAAACACTTTTCACCCACAACCCTCCACACCTCCTGGGGGAAAAAAATGCCCACCCTGCATTTGTGACACCCATCTACACACACTTCTCCACCCTCCTCCATAGGAGGCTCAGACCTCAGCCACTTGCAACGCCCCCACCGACACCTTGGGTGTTGGAGGAGAGGGGCCCATGCTCCTTTTAAGTTAATGTTTTGTAAACAAGCATTCTCCTGTCATAGTTATGTATGCACTTATTTGCTTATCTACCCTCTGCCCTTCAGCTAAACTGTACTTTCCATGGGGCATCCTGTCAAGGAGCCGCCTGTCAAGGAGCCAAGTTCTCATGAACTTGGCACCTGGAAGTTAGGTAACAGAGTTATAAATGAATAAATGAAAGAATAGCAGGGCAATTGTGCTATTGGATACCCTAAATGAGCCGAGATCCCACCTTTTCAGTTAGGAGGGATCAATGTGGATTTAGTGAAAGGAGGCAAAGAAACAGAGCTAATTAATCAGATTTATCAGCAGCAAGCATCCGTGTACACAAACCTTCCTCGGATCCACCGTGGAGGCTCACAATGATATGGCCCCAAAACGTAAGGCTGTCTAAAGGCCTCAGCCAGCCACCACCTACCTTCTCTCCACACCCACACCAGGACAAGAGGACCTGATCGAAAGGTTGGAGGAGACTGGGGACAATCGGGGCGAAAACTACCAGGCGGAGAGCGGCTGGTGCTGCACCGAGGACCAACAGAAGCTCCCGGGTGCGAAGCCGGAGCAGGGCCGTGCGCTTACCTGCGAGTGCACGGCTTTGTGCTGCTCCAGGCTCACCGCGTGCCCGAAGGTCTTGCCACACATCTCACAGGCAAAGGGTCTGGTGCCGCTGTGGGACCTGCGCACGTGCACCTCGAGCCCGTGCGGCGTGGAGAACACCTGAGACGGGCGGGGCCGGGGAGAAGGCCGCTCAGAGGGGCCGCGGGGCGCGGGCGCTGGCGGGACGCGGGCCGGGCGCGCGGGAGCCTCACCTTGCTGCACTTGATGCACTTGTAGGAGCCGCCGCCCAGCAGCAGGCGGGTGCACAGCAGCTCCGACTCCACCTTGACGCCGGCGCCCTTGTCCGCGTGCAGCGCGTGGCCGCGCTCGGGGTACAGCCGGCCGGCCGCTGCCGTCGGCCGCTCGTAGAGCCCAGCCGCCGCCGGCCCGAAGTCGCCGTAGAGCCCCAGGCCCGCGCCGCCCGCGCCCGCGCCGCAGCTCCCCGGCGGCCCGCCGCCCGCGCCGCCCGCAGCCCGCTCGGGCCCGTACAGCGCGGCGGGGTGGCCCGGCTCCGGGGCGCGCTCGCAGAAGAGGCCCAGGCCCGCGCCGCGCTCCAGCGCCGCGCACGGCCGGCAGCTCTGCACCAGGTGCCGCAGCTCCGAGCCCGCCAGGCCGCTCCACGAGTACGGCTTGAGCGGCAGGGGGAAGGGCTGGGCTTCGTCCAGCGACGGGCACGCCGACTTCTCCGAGGCTGTGGAGGCACGGGAGGGCGTCGGGTCAGGTGGGAGCCTGCGGCGGAGCCCGCGCGCTGCCGGTTGCCGGCACTCGTGCCGCCCCGGGGCCAAACGCACGCCGGGCCTCGGCGGAGGGGGCAAGTAAATTCTCTTCGAGGGTAGAGGAAGCGCTCGGCGCCAGGAGGATCTTTTCTGGCGGGACCCGCACACGCGGAGCGAACGGCCCCGGACAGCGCGGTTGGGCAGAGGGTCCAGCCGCCAGCGTCCCACTCAATTTTTTTTCTTGCCGGGGATCGAGTATGAAGGAGAGAGAGAGGACCATAAAACGCGGTCCTGGATTAGCGGGGATATCTGTCTGGAAACACCAGAAAGTCTCAGGACTGCTCCGAGTTAAGGGCCTAGGGCTGGCAGCAAAGGGACGGTGGGAAAGGGGCGCCAAAGACTCTCCACTCCCATCTCTGTTATAGTTTGATAGGGGGGATGAATTTCTCCGAGAATAATTTTACAATTAATAAGGTCTAGTCACCGTCGTGTGTGAGGATTGAACCCAGAGGACTTCTACCTCTGAGCTACACCCCCAGCCCTATTTTTTTATTTTGAAACAGGGTCTCGCTAAATCGATGAAGGCCTCGCTAAATTGCTGAGCATGGCCTCCAACCTGTGAACCTCCTGTCACAGCTTCCCAAGTACTGGGATTACAGACGTGGGCCACCATGCCAGGCTTCTAGTCACTACCTTCTTTAGGATAAGCTTTCTGAATCGTCAGCCTGCTGCAACCCCCACCACACTAGATGCCCCACGAATCTGAGTGCATCCAGGCCGGCTGCTTCAGCGAGAGGCTGCACCCTGAGTTCCCAAGGAAGGACTTCCAGGGGCGCCCAGTCATTGTCATGCACAGCCAGGAAGAACCCTCCACCACTGGCTTCCAGACACACCCGCTGGAGCTAGGGTTCTGGTCAACTCACTGAGTGTGGAATGGCGGGGGAGAGAATCTTTCAAACCGAGTCAGTTAGATAACCTGCCTTTGGCAGAATTGAGCTGGTCTGCTCTTTTCTTACTCCAGCGGGACCGAGACTCGTCCCCCCACCACCACCATTAGCGAGCAGTCACCCGGTAGGGGAAGCTCAATTGCTCGCTGGAAATGAAACCCAGCAGGCTGGTCCTCCAGGCTGGGCCATCTTTGCAGAACGAAAAATGAAACAAGCCCCCAATCTGTGCCTGCAAAGACTGAGCAAGTAGCTGAGATTTTGCCAAGGGACCCCTCCCTCCCGCTTGGCGCCTCTGTCAAGCTCTTGTCTGTTTGAGGTCTGAGAGCCTGAATTTTGGGATCCTAACGCTTTTCAAACAATCAACTCTGATCAGAAAAGGAAACGTCGGGTTTGCTGACGAATGGTTTGTTGTCTCTCACCGGCCGGCTCCACAAAAACGAATGTAAGGGCCCGGCAGCCAGGGTCCCACCGCAAACTCTTCCAGTCGCAGAGCTGCCCGATGCCTCCCCGCTGGACCCGATCCCCCACGAATAAGCTCCTCCGCGGAGCGGGCTAAGACTCCACCGCCGTTTAGCATTTCTGCGCTCAAGGTCGTGCCACTTCCCGCCCTGCCACAGGACCTCCCAACGGGTCCCTACCTGGAGACACTGAGGGCGACGGAGGTCTCCAGAAATCCTCGAACTCCGAGCTCCGATCGCAGACGCTGCCCTCGCAGCTGTCTGGGGACGCGGAGGCTCTGTCCCGGGCGTCGGTCAGCGGAGACTCGGGGGACAAACCGTCCCGGGGCTCCGGCTTCGCCTCTCCTGCACTTGAAGTGCTGTCTGCAAAGAGGAGGCAGGAGAGGAGTGAGGCTGAGCGGGTTGAGCCCGAGGTCCTGAGCCCAGACCTCCAGGAGCTGGCCCCCCGCCCTTACCCCCGCCCCAGGCCGTGCGGCCCCGGAGCGTCCTCACCCGGCCGCTCAGATCAAGAACCCTCCCCGCTCCGAAGGGGGGCGCAGGGAGGTCGCGGCACCAAGACCAGCTCGGGAGGAACAGGGCAGTAGGAAGCAACGCAACCAAGGGATGTCGGGGCCGCTTTCCCGGTTCCTGATGTGGCCGGGCGCGGAGTCGGCGTCCCGGAGAGCCGCCCCGCCGGGTCCACGCGCGCCGCGCACCTGCTGGGCCTGGCACCGGTACGTTCTCCAAGCGGACCGAGTAGTCGGGTCCCGGGGAGCGTGGCTGGTGGTAACTGTGCGCCTTCTTGCTCTTAACTAGGAAAGAGCGCGGCATGGTGGCCCGCCGCCTCCCCTCCTCTCCGTGCGTTCCTAGAGCCGCGGGCAGCTCGCGGTCACTCTGAGTGCTCCTTCAGCCCCGCCGGGCAGCGATCTGAGAGGAAGGAGACGCGGTCAGAGCCTCCGAGCCGGGGACTCCACGCGGAGGGAGCGCGCCGGCCGGGGAGGAGCGAAGCGGGCCCCAGGGAGGAGGGGCTCGGCCCCCGCCGCGCTCACCAGGTGGCACTCGGACAGGTGGCGGGAGCCGGGGCCGCCGCCGCCACCGCTCAGTGGTGAAACCTGTCTCCGGGCCCGGCTCCGGCCCCTTTCCTCGGCCCTGCCCACGCCCCCGGCCCCTCCCCAACCTAGCAGAGCGGCCCCTGCAAACTCTCGGGGGAGCTGGAGTTCCCAACCTGTCGCCGACCCCGCTCGGCCACGCGGCCTGGACCGCGCTGCTTTGGGGCCGCGGGAGGGAGCACGGGGAGTGCGGGTCAGTTTAGGCGTTGAGGATGCGCCAGTGGCCCAGCACCCAGAAGGCGCGAGGAGCCCAGACCTCCAGGAGCCCGCTACAAACACACTCAAGTGACAGGGGGCAGGGGAGGGCGCGCGAGGCCGGGCTGAAGAGCAGGGTTGGGAGGGGGCGGCAGCAGAGGGACTGGGGACAGCAGAGGACGGGGGCCGGGAAGGTGAGGGGTGGCGGCGGAGGACCACACCTGCCCTGGGAGAAACTTGCATCCGGTGACCCCGCGCGCCGCCCACTCGTGCCCCACACCTGGAAACGTTGATCCTAAAGCCGCAACTCGCTCGGGACCACGGAGGCTTAACCTCGGAAACCAGGTCCCGGGAAAAAGCACTTTCCGTTCTGCTCACCCAAAATCTTATCCCAGGGAAGTGGAGCCCGACCCGCGCGCGGAGTCGGTGGAGCCGCGACGGCTGAGGACAAGCGGAGCTTGTCCGAGCGCTCAGGCTGCGCTGGCAGTGGCCAGAGGCCAAGGTTGGGGAGCGAGCCCAGCTGGAGCTAGCGGTCCGCTGCGCCTCTCATTAACCCCCAATCAGTTCACCTAATCTCGGGTCGAAACCTGAGCCGGGGGGGGGGGGCTGCGACTCCGGCTCAGCTCGCCGGCGGCTCCGGGGGCGGGACCCCGCGGCCAAGGAGGTCTAGGGTAAACGAGTCTGTCTTCCTCCCCCGGAGGAGGCGTCGGGGGCCGGGCTCTCGGGCGAGCTGCAGCCTCCACGGCCCAGCAGCTCTGCGAGGCCTCGACTGGGTCAAAACCAGGGCGCTGGGGACTCCAGGCTCGGGCCGGAGTCCTCGGGTTTCGCGCGGTCGAGACTGCGGGACCTAGAGCCGCTCCGCTCTAGGGCAGGACGCAGGACTGCGCCTGTCTGTATGTCGGCGCTACTGGCTCGAAACGAGTTCTAGAAGACTCGGACCTTGGAGGGCCCGCGTCCCCGGCTCCAGATCCCCACCCTGCTGTGTCTCCTTCCTCAGAGGAGTGGGGATAGGCCTGGGAAAAAAGACGGCTGGGACGTTCCCGCAACCTCAGTGCCAGATGCCCCTAAGGGTGGGGGTGCGGGCCTGGGTCCCGGCTGGCCTCCAGGGCTGGGGAGCTGCCGCTTGCGTTCTTCCTGCATCCCCCTGGCCGTACAATGAGACGCTACAAACGCAAAAGTCAGATCTTAAAACCAGCATGAAACTTGGGAGAAAAGGAAACGGGGTGAAGCGGCCCCGAGGGCCTCGCTGCGGCTTGGGCCGGCGATGGCCTTTAGCAGGACGGGCGCGGAGCGGGAGAGCGCCCGCGCTGGTCTGGGCCGGCAGGGACCACCGGGACGACGTAGACCCGAGGCCGCCTCTTCCCCCAGGGCCACCAACTCACGCCTCTCAACCCTGGCCGGCTCGGCGGGTTCCGGGGCTGGGGGCGGGGTAGGCGACAGGGCGGAGGGGCCCGCGCGTGGGAAGGCGACCTCGCGCTGCAGCTGGCGGCCAGGGGCGGGGCGGCCTCGTCGCACGCGGGGCCCGGGAAGGCGGGAGCCGACGGCGCCCACGGGCGACCTCTCCCTCAGATGTCTCCTCCCCGGGTGAACCCACTCCTCTACCGGGCCACCACCCCGCTCGCGCGCCGCCTCTCCAAGTTCCCAGTGCCACTGCGCAGGTTGCCCCGAATGCAGCCGCGGGGCGTCTCGCCACGGCCGCGGGCAGCAGGTGGGACCGCGGCGCCCTCCGGACGCCCCCGCAGCAGCAGTGCCCTGTGGCCCTGCGGCCGCCCCCGCCAGGGCGAGGCGCGGAAGAGGCTCCGCAAACCTACCTGCGGGGTCAGGGCGCGGACAGCGCGCTCCGAGAGTTCTCAAACGGAACCTTGCTTTCGGGAGAGACCTCTCTCTCTTTTTTTAATCTCCTTCCGAGCTCAGCCCCCAAAACCACAAGCTTCACTTCCTGAGCGTTAGAGCGGCGCTGGCCCTCTCCGACCTCCCCCAACCCCGGAGGCGCGGCGGGGCGCGCTCCTCTCCGGCGCAAGTGGCCGCGGGCGTCCCGGGCGCCCCTTGGCGGCCCTCCCCATTTTCTCCGGGGATCGGCGGGGGGTGGGGAGCCCGGAGGTCTGGACACCCGGGCCCTAGAAATGACGAGAAAGAAATCGAACTGTTCTTGGCTCCCGGGAGACTTCCGCAGCGCCAAGTCCCAGATTCGGGACACAGATTGACGGCGCGGCGCGGTGGGGGCGCTCGCCTGCGCGGAGGCTCCGCGGCCCCGGGTCCTGGGACCCCGGCCCGCCGCCCCCGACTCGGGCCGTGAATCACCGGCCGGCGGTGCCGCCGGGCTGCAGCGGCCGCGGCGTCCCAGAGCGAAACCTGCCCCGCGCCCCGAAATAGCTTGTTGTGGAAACACTTGGGGATAAATACGCCCAGCGAGGCTGAAAATACCTTGACACCCAATCCGAGAGGTTTGCTCATTTCCCTTCGGATTTAGGTAATGGTTAAATTTGGAAGAGGTGGGCGAGCGCCGAGCCCCCGGCGGAGAGGGCCCTGGCGGCGCGTCCCGCGGGCGCCCGGCGGGACCAGTGGGCGCCCGCCCCGCAGCCCCGCAGCCCCCGGCCCGCAGCCCCGCAGCCCCGCAGCCCCGCAGCCCCCGGCCCCGCAGCCCCGCAGCCCCGCAGCCCCC
>PVJS01051977.1:0-13781 GCA_004027185.1 Glis glis
GAGAGAGAGAGAGAGAGAGAGAGAGAGAGAGAGAGAGAGAGACAGGGAGAGAGAGAGAGAGAGAGAGAGAGAGACAGAGCGAGCTGAGAGAGAGAGCTGAGGCTGGCCGCGAACCCGGATCCTCCAGTCTCCGCCTCCCAAAGTACTGAGATTACAAGCATGCGCCACCACGCCCGGCCTCTTTTCATCTTCTAATGTCACTGTCCTCAACCTGCAGTTGCCATGGAAGAAGAGAGACAAGGATTGCTTCAGAGGATTACGCCAGGCCTGGAAGATGCAGATATCACTCTGCCTATGTGGAGCTGAACCTAATCTAATTGCAAGGGAAACTGAACAATGTAATTGTCTTCCTGGGTGTGCAGGCTGAAAAAAAATGGGATTTCTGAGCATCTCATCATCTCTGCCACTGCACACATTAGGTTTTAGCTAATAATAGTGCTGATATGGTTATTATCTATAGGAATGGGCATGGAGTGGGTGGCAAATTAAATGCACAGACAAACCTAAACTTCAGAGGAAGAAATTCAAGGTTAAACAAAAGATACATCCTCCATCTTCTCCACTCCCTCCACTTTTTTACCTGACCAGCCCTACTGGGAGCAGGTGCACCGAGTGGTCTGACCTTTACCTCCTTTGGTCATTCCTACTCACCTTCTGGTAGAAGGAGCTTCTGGTCATGAATCAGTTCAAAGGCAGGTGGCAGGAGAACAAAGGGGGAAACTCAGAGACTAGTGACTAAGTGACAATCACCTTCTGCATCAGCGACCATTGGCTTCACCAATGACCCATGTAATGGTCAGCTCTGCACCTAGTTATCATGAATGGGGTTGGAGGGGGGGCTGAGGGCAGGGAATTACATGGATCCAATGACAGTCAGATGGCTAGGTATCCCTTCGGCACACTTTTTCTAATATGATGCCAACACTGGATTCCCAAAAGGCAATTTCAGTACTTGGGAGGCTGAGACCAGAGGATCACAGGTTTGAGATCAGCCTCAGCAACTTAGTAAGACAACATAAAGAAAAGGGCTGGGGGTATGGCTTGGAGGTAGACTGCTCCCAGGTTCAATCCCAGTACCAAAAAAAAAAAAAAAAAATGCCTCCAGCAGATTTGTTTGCCTTGGAGATTTACAGAAAACGCCATCCAGAAGTTGAAATTGTGACCAGGCCTCTGTTGTGGGCCATAACTGACCCTCACAGTTCTGTTCCTCTAAGTGGACCCCTTTCACTTCTTCCAGGGACTCAAGAAACAAACCTCTGAGAAGTGACTGATAGGCCTAGCACAAAAATGGACAGAAATTTTATTTTAGCCACCTGGCCCACCTGAAGAAAGCCATAGAGGAACCTCAGCAGGCAGACATACCTGCCCCACCCTTCACTGGTGACCATCACTGTACTTAACTTTCAACCCAACTCCTTGCTTAGAGCACTGACTCCTATGACACAGCTGAGGGACTCACATCGATAAGGTCTTCCATAACTAGCTTTATAGTCCTTCCTTGGCCCACCTCTGGCCAAGATTCACTTTCATATTCTCCTGTTTTCTCTGCCAACAGACTTATCAGATCCTGCAATACTTTGCCTCTAAAGCGGAGACTGAAATTTCCCATTTAGCCAACCTTGCTGTTGGCCTGGAGACAACGAGGCGGAAGGCACATCCTGCAGAATACACACACCATCCTGTGAGGCTTCAGAGGAAGTCTTTGCATGGTCTTCAGGCAAAAGGAAGCTATCTTCTTGGGTTGAATAAGAGACACCTGCTTCTGATGACCTGGGAATTGTGGAGAATTGATGGCTGGAGATTCTTAGGTACTTCCGACCTAATGTCCCTACGTCCAGCCCCCAAGATCCTACTTTTTCCATTTTAAGGCTATGAATTTGACATAGGAGACTCAAGGCTGTACATTATAGAATACTTGCAAAGTATCCTTTGCAGCTTTGCTATTATTATCAGAGCCTGGCCCTGATATTCAGTTTGATTGGTCCCATGGGTATACGAGATAAGAATTAAAGGCTGTCATAGAGGCCCTCTGGCTTTCCCAGCATGTCCTCAGTTTGGCAGTAAGCCGTCCTGAATGTTTTTTAATCAATCATTCCAATGTCATCAAAAGCATTCCTGTACCACAACAGCCTTGTAAATATAAATACCATATTATTCCAATCAAGAGCCGTGGTCAAGGAACATCCCAGTGGCTCTCAAATTTGGCTGTATATAAGAATGACCTTAGCAGGGCGTGGTGGCACATGCCTTGGGAGTCTGAGACTGGAGGATTGCAGGTTCATGGTCAGCCTCAGAACTTAGGCAGACTCTCAGCAACTTAGAGAGACCCTGTTTAAAAAAAAATCAAAAGGGCTGGGAGTGTAGCTCGGAGGTAGAAGGCCCCTGGGTTGAATCCCCAGTACCAAAACCAAAACAAAACTCTGAGAATCTTTTTTTTTTAATACTGCCACCTGGCTACCACTCATAGATAGTTTGACTTAATTGGTATGAGATGAGATGTAGGCATGGGGATTTTTTAAAGCCCTCCCATGTTTTGTTTTATTTTTCTTGGTACTGAGGATTGAACCCAGGGACGTTCTACTTCTAATATACACCTGCCCTTTTTATTTTTTGTTGTGAAACAGGGTCTCACTAGGTTGCTGAGAGTCTCACTACTTGCTGCGGCTGTCCTCAAACCTGCAATCCTTCTGTCTCAGCCTCCTCCCGTGACTTTAATGTGAAGCAGTTTGGAAACTATTGGCATATCCCAATGTCTCATCTTCCACCTGTACTTAATCACAGCCAATCACAGGTTTTAAAGCTTTAGTGATGCCACTGCACATCGAAGGTTGTCACCAGGCCATGCACTCCCAGCAGTAGGGACCCTGTGCCTTCAGACTAGTGGGAAATTCAACCCCAAATTCCCATTCCAAAGTTCTGCTTTCTAGGACAAGTCTTGGAATTGTCCTCCCCTGCCCCCATTCCCTTGAAAACAGAAACCGAGCAAAAACTTACATGCTAAGACATTTTTGGAAAACAAAATTCCAGAAAAGGGCTGCAGAAAAGAGATAAAGAAGTAGAAAAGAGAGAGTGTGCAAATATAAGGAAGTGCCCACAGCTTCATGAGAAATTAATTCAGTCCTACAGAATGTCTTCAGAGAGACCATATGACACGACCCATCCTCAAACAGGCCCTCCTAGGGGATGAAAGGAGGATTTATCTTCCACCTCGCATCTGCTATTGATCATAGTTTGCTAGTTGCCTTTTCTGGATTGTGTGTGGGTACCAAATGGGTCTGCTTTAGTCAGTGTTTTCACTGCTGTGACCCAAACACCTGACATACACAACCTAGAGGAAGAGGGATGTATTTGCTCACAGTTCTAAAGATGTAAGACCCAGTTAGGCTGGGTCACTTACAGTGTTGGAGGTCTTAGAGGTCATGGCCCCTCACAGCAGACTTCAGGGCATGGCAGTGGGAAGCAGAGAGCGCAAGAGGAGGGGGCCTAGAACATATACAGTCCCCAGTGCCCTCTCCAACGCCCCACCTCCTCCAGCCATGGCCCACCCTTGAACTTGCTGCATTGGGGACATGCTTCCAACACATGAGCTTCTGGGGGGACATTCTAAACCCAAATAACAACAGGCTCCCATCATACCTTGCATCTTAATAGTAAAAGGAAAGCCACATGGCAGAAGATGAGAGGTAGGAGATGTGTGGCACAGGATATAAAGAGAGGCATCTCATCAACTGTCTGTTGCTGTGGAACAAACCACTTTAACACTTAATGACTGAAAACAACTACCATTTCATCAGCTCACAATACTATGGGCAAGCAAGTGGGCAGGGTTCAGCTGAGGGGTTCTTCTATTGGCCTTGCTAGAGGTTATCTTCATGGCTGCAGTCATCTGGTGTCTTTCTTGGGGCTAAATGGTACAATTTGTCCACAAACGTGGGTTGGGTGGTTGATGCTTGCAGATGGCACCATCTCATTGCATGTCATGGTCCCCTCTCTTTATGTGGTCACTTGCCCTCACACAGGTCAATTCAGGCTTCCTGTCATGACAGCATCACATGCCAAGATGGGGAGAGAAATTGTGGCCAAGTCTCTTGAGGCTGAAGCTTAGAAGTCACACAAGATCATTTTCTACACATTCTATTTTATTTTTATATTTATTTATTTTGGTGCTGGGGATTGAACCTCAGGGCATTCTACATCTGAGCTACATCCTCAGCCCTTTTTTATTTTTTGTTTTGAAACAGGGTCTCGCTAGGTTACTGAGATTCTTGCTAGGTTGCTGAGGCTGGTCTTGAACCCCTGATCCTTCTGTCTCAGCCTCCCAAGTACTGAGATTACAAGTATGTGACACCATTCCTGACTCTACACATTCTATTGGTCAAAAAAGTCAAAAGTCCAGCCCAGATTTGAGGCAAGGGGAAAATCACCTTGATGGGAGAAGGATAGGCATATTTCAATGCAGCTTACACATAGTAAGGGAAGAGATCATTGTAGCTGTCTGTATAAACATTGTACCATGGGCACTGTCACTTTATTGTCACCCTTGTCCATAGCAACAACAGAGGTGGCAGCAGCTATCTGGCTCTAAACAGCAGGAACAGCCCAAGTAATGGTTAGAGTCAATGAAAACCAAGGAAAAGGTGTGTGGCTCTTGGTGGCCATCACCTGAATCCAGTGCAGAGTGTACTATTTTAGAGAGCATCATGGAAATATCTGATAAAGTTGAAGATGTACCTACATTACAACCTCAATGTTCCACCTCCAGAAATTCACACAGGTATTCACAAGGAGGTGAGGACAAATATGTTCACAGTAACTGTTCAAAATAGCAAAACATTGGACCAACCTGAAAGTCCATCAACAAGGGAATGGATAAATGAACTCTGGCATATTCATTCAATGGAACACTATACATTAAATAGATGATCTAGATGAATCAGTAAGAATAAATCTCAGAAATATAATGGCGAGTACAAAAAAGTTGAAGAAGGAGATATGTGTATTAATATAATATGTTTAAATCTTATCACAAAAAATGATATATTATTTAAGTATGCAAGAAAACATAACAAACTAAAAAACTCATATGGGAAAGTATGATGATTAACTTTATGTGTCAACTTGACTGGGCCAGAGGGTGCCCAGATTAAATATTTCTGGGTGTGTCTGTGAGGGTGTTTCCAGATGAGATTAGCCTTTGAATCAGTGGACTCAGTAAAGCAGATGGCTCTCTCCAAATATGGCCATCATCCAATCCATTGAGGGTCTGAATAGAACATAAGCGATTTAACCCTTTTTTTCTACCTCACTGTGCACATGCATGTATACACACACGTGCACACGTGTACACACACACACACAAATCTATTAGTTCAGAAAGATACTTTCAACTCAGGAAAGGGGAGAGGGATGAGGGAGGAGTATATAGAAGGGGTCAAATAATCTGTAATGTGCTTATTAAAATAAAAAGTGTCTGAACTAAATATAGGAAATTCTAACTTTTGTTTATGAGTTTTTGTCACATCATTTTCTATACTTATTATATGTTTGAAATATGTCATAATAAATAGAAACATTTTTAAAAGGCACCAAGAGACTTTAATTCTGGATTCAACTTCTAAGATAATTTTTGATAGAAATAAATCTGGTAGATATACACCAAAAATGTAAATGGTGCTTATCTCTGGATGATGGGGTTTCAGATGATATTTGTCTCCTTCATTTTTATTACATTTCAAGAGAATTTTCTATATCTTTTTATTATCAAAAATTAAGATTTTTTTAGAAACCTAGTTCTTTAGCCTCAGATAAACCACTCAACTTTCCTGAGTCCTTTGTGCAGTAATGATCTTTAGAGCTGCATTATGCATCACAAGAAAAAATAGATTGAAATCACCATTTTGTTCACTGGCCATCTGCCTTGGCCTTTGTTATCTCACATCCTTCTTCTGCACATAGCATATACAATTGGAGATTCAGTCCAGCTGCACCCCAGCATGCTTGGACTCAGCGTGGGTGGAGAGGCAGGGACATTATGTGGTAGACGAGGCTCTCACTCACTAGAAAGTAGATCCCCCACCTACTCCTTTATTAACCAGCACTCTGCTACAATGGCTTATCTGAGGGAGGACCTTCTTTAAAATGCCATCCTCAGCTAGATGTGGTGGTGCATGCCTGTAATCCCAGTACTTGGGAGGCTGAGACAGAAGGATTGCAGGTTTAAGAATAGCCTCAGCAACTTAGCAAGAACCTCAGCAACTTAGGGAGGCCCTCAGCAACTGAGACCCTGTCTCAAAATAAAAATAACGAGGGCTGGGGGTGTAACTCGGAGGTAGAAAGCCCCTGGGTTCCATCCCCAGTACCAGAAAAAAAAAATGCCATCTTCTTCTAAGCTCACCAGGTGATGAATAAAAGGACACTCACATGCACGCGTCTCTTCACGTGTGTGCACTTTCCATCATTTGACAGGTTCCTGGCTGTCATGGATATCTTTATATTAACCAGGCTGGGGTCTCTATCTATGGACTCCATCCACTTCCTGCCTGCCAATGAATGAGGACAGCCCTTTTGAATCACCACGACCAACTGTCACCACTGTGCCATCCTGCAGGTGAGACTGGTAAACTGAGAACACCAAGGTGGCACACAAGACTCTCAGTCTTGACCTCATTCAATTGATTTTACCACAAGAGATCCAACTTAGCACAGCTTAAGCAAAAAGACTGGGTAATATTTAGCTAATCTTATTGGAGTGACGAGATGGATTCAGGGACTCAAGGATATCAGCAGGACTGTCTCCAGATTTGAAAATCAATCTCTCTCTCTCTCTCTCTCTCTCTCTGTGTGTGTGTGTGTGTGTGTGTGTGTGTGTGTGTGTGTTGATCTCATTCTGTCTGCCTGCACACAACTCTTCCAGGGGGTAGGGCAGAGGAAAGAGACACTGGCAGTGGACAGTTCCAGACTCACATCCTTCCAACCCAGGATCTAAGGGGTAGAAAAGGGAGATCATCTAACACCATTAGTACATAAACTTTCTTGGACAGTCTCTGATTGGACCCACTCGAGTCTCCTGTCCACATTTGGAGCAGTGATTAAGGCTGGGGACGAGGGTTTTATCATTGGCCAAGCCTTGGTCACAGTGAGAGATGAGGCAGAGTGCAGGGGTGGTGACCTCATCAGAACCTAAGACATGGGTGGGGAGGAGTAATCCTTTAAAGGAACAAAGTGTTCTGTCACCTGAGGAAAGGAGGAAGGCAGGCTGGAGAAACAGAAATCAACGTCCACCCAAGGCATAGAGGATACAGAGTTCTTATTCAATGCCCAAGTCTCCTAAATAGCGTGGAGGCATCCCCAGTTTGTCCTCTCCCCCCTCCCCGCTACCCATCCTAAGGATGTGTGAGGATAGTGTGGGGTGTGGGGACAGCCTCCGTAGAAAACCATAGAGGCTTTTGCAGCTGTTTGGTGGGCTGGGAGGTTCATCTAGAATTAGCCAAAGTTCCTCCCTCCCCCTCCTCCCTGCTAGCACCCTTCCTCCTCTTGCTCCTCCATTCTTTTACTCATCTCCTTTCTCTCTAAAGGCAATAACCTTCATGCTTATAACCTTCTCTTATGATAATCAAAATATAGTCCTGGCTTCTAAAGAGCAAGTCCTTGTATTCCAGGGGCAGAAGAACAGTGAATGACAAGAAAATTACAAGCTAATCCTACTTATAAGCATGTACACAAAAATGCTAAGCAAATCATTAGCAAACAGAATCCAGCAATGCATTGGGTTGCTGATATTTGACCATTTTTGACCTACAGAAAACAGCAATTTCATGTACTTCAGACTAATAAAAAAATCCTATTACCAAGTTGGGTTTAACCCAGAGAGGCAAAGAGAGTTTAACATTTCATATTATCATTTTAACATGTTATATTATCATTTCAAAAGATGATCTTAAAATATGTGACTTAATAATTCAAAATTAAATTTTCAAACAAACTAGGAAGAGAAAGAAAATAGACTTGGTCAAATGTAATGGCAGAACAGAAAAACTATTCCCTTTAAAAGTAAATGAATGGTGGATGGTAGAAGCTAAATTTCTCCCTGTTAGAGAAATTTCAGATAATGAAGGGGAAGCCTAGAATGGACTGTGTGGTCCTGGATTACAATCACAGACATCAGTATGAACCCAGTTGAGCTTAATAAAGATGCAAAGGGATAGATGTAGACATAATTGCAGGTATGTGTGTACATGGGTTAGTGTTACACACACTCTCAGCTCTGTCTGTTGAGAGGCCTGGAGACAGTGGCATCGCGGCTGTAATGAACACACAAATCACCCAGATCCTGGTTCCCAAGTTCCGTTCTCCAACAAAAGGAACCAGGACTCCTTGAGAAATGGCAGGTTTTAGGTCTGGGCAGGAATAATACAAATAGGACTGGGGCTTGTTATAGTATCAGAAAATAAGAATATATATTAGAAAATAATATATATTATATGTTATTATCAGAAAGTAAGAATATATAGATAGAGAGATGGCCATATGTTAATGGGACACAGGAGCCAATCTGAAAGAGCTCCAGTGACCAAGCTGGGACAACTTGAACAAAATCATAAATAAGGATTAAAAAAATATATGTCCATACTGACATAGCAAATTATTAAATAAATAAACAGAAAAGACAAGTCTTCCTTACAGAAGATATAAATACTATATGTAAAATATGTAAATATTTCATCCTTTAGGAGGTGAACTTAATCCTCCCCCTACCCCCTCCAATCCTTGCCTTATACAGTTACACACACACACACACACACACACACACACACACACACACACATTTGAGAGTGGGTTGGAATGGAGAATGGAAAGGATATTGCGAATATAAATTCACTATGGAAAATCCTGGCAAACATTGCCTTAGTCAGGCGGCCAAGGTTAACTTCACCAGCGGTAAGTCATGTTGACAGCATTGTACCACTGATACAATGTGATGAGATGTGCACTTCACCTTTCTGGTATTATTCCCAAAAAACTACAACCCCAGTCTATTCATGAGAAAAATATCAGGTAAACCCAAAACTAAGGAACATTCCTCAAACTGTCAAGATTATGAAAAGCAAAGAGAGAACTAAAAACTGTCATAGACCACAGAACACTAAGAAGACATTATAACTAAATGGAATATGGTATCCTGTTATGGATTCTGGGGTAGAAAGAGGACAGCAATAGAAGAACTAGAAATCTGAGTAAAATCTAGAGTTTAGCTAACGGTGATGTGCCAGGATTGTTTGCTTAGTTTCGACATGGGTACTATGTTACATAAGATATTGACAATGGGGAAAACTGAGTGAGGAGTAAATGGGAAATCTATATACTATCTTTGTAACTATTTTACAAGTCTAAAATTATTCCAGAATAAAGCTTTTTTTTTCAAGAAAAGTTTTCCTTAAAATCAGGACAAGTAGAAGAATGACCTAAATATGCTACTTAGCACTGTAAGAAAACCAAAAGAAATAAGATGTGTCAGGACCTGAAAGAAAAAATTAAAACTGGCATTATTTAATATATTTACACAGAAATCCAGACATAATAGACAAACTATTAGAACAACTAAGTCTTTAGTTAATTCATATCAATACATACACAAATATTTGTCTACATACCAGCAACAATTGTAAAATGTAGATATTCTTAGAGTTTCCATTACAATATCAACAAAAGTTATAATTTATCTAAGAGTGAATCTAACATAAGTTGTCCAAGGTCTTTATAAGAAAACCTAAAATTTATACTGAAAGATATAAAAGAGAAATTGGATAAATGGAGAGATACACCATGTTCATGGATGGGAAAACTCTACAATACAAAAATGTCACTTTTTCACAGATTAATATATAACTTAGTGAAATTCCAATTTAAATCCCATCAGTGTTATTCATGGGATATTTTCAGAGTAGCTCAATTCAACCAAAGGTAGGACACAGGAAAAGCTCCACAGAGCATTGACCAGTAGCCACAGCCTCAACTCCTTTTTGTCATCATCCTTGCATGATGTGTCTGTGCCTCAGACCCCATTTGTCACAAAGGTGATGAGCAGGTGAGTCTTGAGTTGGGTCTGTGACTGGTAAGGATTTTGACATCAGCTGGGTTCACTGTTTTTAGCAGAGGAGCAAAGGAGAAAATTAGTTTCTGCTATTTCTATTGCTCAGGGACCGAAGCCTCCTGTATTCTGGGATCTGGCCAGCAAGGACATCATAAATAACCCCACCAGTGGAAAAAATGCTTTCATTCAGTTCCGTGAGTTTATAAATCAGTATGTTACTCAGTTATCCCCTGACTTCATCTCATATTTTTCTCCATCACTCCACCATTGGGGATAGTGTCCTGCAGGAAAAACTTACATTCTGAAATGTGCATTTCATCTTCTTCCAATATGGAAAAGCAGGCTCAGTGAAGAAGGAAGAGCGAGCGTGCACTGCCAGCTTTCCACTTGGACGCCAGCCATGGAAAGGCATCCAGGAAGAATCTAGTTGGAAGATGACTCTATCAAGCTGGATCTGTAGTTTATGGCTGGCAGCTCACACTGGAGCATCCACATGACCTGCTCCGAGAAGAGTCAGCCACTTCTGGCTGTGGTGTCTGTGCCTCTTGTCTGCAGGAAGCTCCTTGATAAAGCTCAGGTAGACATACAAGACCCACCAATTGCACCCACATGTATAAGCACCTCATAATTTGCAAATCACTTTATCTCATTTGACCCACATAACAACCCTGTGACTATTGTCACTTAAAAAATGGGGAATAAGATATTTTACAGATGGGGAGGCAAACTGACAGCTGGTAAGCAGCTACGGAGCAGACGAGCCAGAACTCTCTTCCAGGTTTTTAAAAATGACTGTCCTGAACTATTCGGTGTCCACATATCCCCTACCTCATTGCTTTCTATGGTGTTACCCCCGGATCCCCGCCTGCTCTGACCTCTTTGAGATGCTGTTCAGGCATAGTCAAGAGGCTGGGCAGGGGCAGTTTTATTCGTCCAAAGGCAGAGAGGCATGTGGCTAGTCCACAGGCAGGATCGAGGGAAGGTCTTTTGGTAACTTACTCATTGTGCCCCTACCAATAAGAAAGGCAGTCTCTCCAAACTAGGATTTGAAAGGGCAGCCAGCAACCCCCTCTCAGCGTGCTGGGGTTGTCCTCCAAGCGCCTGTGCACAGTCACCCCCTGGTCAGCCCACTGCTGACACCTTGTGGCCGAGAAACAGAGTTCCTGCCCATTTCCTATCCTAGAATCACAGCAAGCAAGACTGCTGAGTGAACCTCCAAATCTCCTCCTGTCCTTCAGGGCTGCCTGGCACCCCCTCCTCTGAACTCACAGCCCTAGGGTGCTTAGGGGCTGGTGTGACCCTCAATGGGGTCTGCTGGGTTTCCTCCGGGCTCAGGCTGCCCCACTCCTATTAAGCCACAGTGGCAGTCACAGGGCCCTCTAGGTGGCACCTGCTGCCCAAGGCAGGAGCCAGCACACATAGAGCTCTCCAAACAACTGACAGATGAAATAAGCATTTGCTCATAAAAATAGGCATGAACCAGGCACCTAGACACTAGGTCCACTCTGCCACCATAAAGTGTGAGCATCAGAAAGGGGCCCAAAGACCCCCTTCCGGAAATAGAGCTGGTGCCAAATGGCATTTTGTGAAGGCCATCGAGGCAAATAACACTTTAGAGGCAGAAATCACCAAGGGACTTGTTCCAATGTTTGCAAGAAAGCACCGGAAATTCTAAGGAGACACTACTAGCAGTCATAGGAAAGGCCTGCAGCCTGGATGTGGGCCTTTTAATGCAGGTATCAAACCGTGGAGACTCTTGTCACTATTTTCAAATGTGGTGTGCAATGATTTCAGCTCAAGGTATTTTAATATTCCTAACAGCTTTGATGTGCTTAATTAGCTTCATAGGCTTTAAGATGGTTCTATCGAAAGCATCATGGTCTCCCATTGTGCTAAGTAGCCACCCATTCAGAAGCAAGTCTCTTAATCTCTAGTCCTCTGTTTCTCCATCTAGAAAGTGAATAATTCTGGGATTCTTAAAGTGTGGCTTGTGAACATATGTGCATCGTAGTCACATGATTTTATTAGAAGATGCAGATTACAAAGTCACTGGTCTGGGGTCTGGGGATCTGTATTTTTTTTTCAAGAATTCTTAGGCACACATGTTTGAGAATCACAAAACCAAGCGACATTGGATCTAAGATCTGTTGAGACCTACTATGTGCCAGGCACTGACACGAGAAGAACCTTTCCCTGGAGGAGCCCACAGTCGTGTTGAGAACGGAAACAAGTGAGCAAAAAGGTTCAGCAGATCACAGTACACGCTGAGGGAGAAAGGAGGAGCGAGCAGCACCTTAGCCTGCCCGGGGCATCGCTCCCCAAGGCTTCACAGAGAAACTGATGCTGGAGTCTGGCAAGATGGGTTTCCCAGGTGCACAGCACTGCTGAAGGGGGGGGGGCTGTGCGCCTCGTGAGCAGCATGTGATTTTCTGCCCTCCTCCCAGGGCTGGGACTGTTAGCCACCCGAAGCCCCGCCCTAGCATCAAGGCCAGCATCTGTAAGAAGAGAGGGACGGCTAAGGATTAGTCTGCGGTTTTCATTTGATCCAAAAATGGATCCGAAGCTCTGGTAATCTCATCCTCTCCTTCCAAAGGAGTAAGAGGTCAGGTCCTCACACAGGGAGTGCCCAAGGGCCCCCCACACCATGTCCCCACAGCAGGCCTGTGGGAGGGCTGTGGGAGCCACCAGTCAGGGACTTCCACAATGGCTGGCCTGGAATTTTGTGTCAGCAAATTACTTTCTTAATAAAGGTTATCTAAAAATGAACCGTTTTTTCTTTCCTTCTTATTTCTCTTTACCTTTTCTTTTCTTTTCTTTTCTTTTTTCTTTTCTTTTCTTTTCTTTTCTTTTCTTTTCTTTGTGGTACCGGGGATTGAACGCAGGGGCGTTCTACCTCCGCACTACACTCCGGCCCTATTTTTTATACTTTATTTTGAAACCGGGTCTCACGAAGTTGCGGAGGGCCTCACTAAGGAGAGAGAGAGAGAGAGAGAGAGAGACCGGGGGAGAGAGAGAGAGAGAGAGAGAGAGCGAGCTGAGGCTGGCCACAAACCCGGATCCTCCAGTCTCTGCCTCCCAAAGTACTGGGATACCTTTTTCTTTCAATTTCCCTGACTGTCTAATATTTAAAACTGTTTAATTTCTGTAACATTTAGAAAAATGCACACACACACACACAACCCACACCCTTAATTATCTACTATATAGGATCTAATCTGTATTCTTAAATCTACCTTCTACCCCTCAGCATGAGTTTGGCCCATGTCCTCTGACCCAAGTAGCCATCAACCTGTTCTCTTCCAACTAGTGGCCTGGGCATATGAGAAAAAGCAAAGACAGGGCTGACTCCAACCTCTCCATCTGCTAGTGACTTGCTGGAGGGCGCTCCAGTCAGCTCCAAAGGGCACATTATAAATGTTCAAGAATTTTTGTATGCTGCTTTTAAAAAGAGGCAGCATTCAATATTAAAGTATATATACTTTATTTATTTATATACTTATTTATTTATTTATGTATGGTACTGGGGACTGAACCCAGGGACATTCTACCTCCAAACTATACCCCCAGCCCTATTTTTTTTTTTTTTGCGGTACCGGGGATTGAACCCAGGGGTGTTCTACCTCCGTGCTACACCCCCAGCCCTATTTTTTATACTTTATTTTGAAACCGGGTCTCACAAAGTTGCGGAGGG
>PVJS01051978.1:0-13777 GCA_004027185.1 Glis glis
GGATTGAACCCAGGGGCATTCTACCTCCGGGCTACATCCCCAGCCCTATTTTTTAATCTTTATTTTGAAACAGGGTCTCACTAAATTGCGGAGGCCTCACTAAGTAGCTGAGGCTGGCCGCGAACCCGTGATCCTCTTGTCTCAGCCTCCCAAGTACTGGGATTACAAGCGTGTGCCACCACGCCTGGCTTATATAGCAGTCCTAATCGACCACAGACAAATGAAACATATGTCTCTTTTTTCTTTTCCTTTTCTTTCTTTTTTTTTTTTTGTTGTTGTTATCTGGTACTAGGTGGTACTAAATGTGGTACTAGGGATCGAACCCAGGAGCATTCTACCTCCGAGCTATACCCCAACCCCCCTTTTTTAATTTTTGGAAACAGGGTCTCCCTAAGTTGCTGAGAGTCTCACTAGATTGCTGAGGCTGTCCTTGAACCTGTGACCCTCCTGTCTCAGCCTCCCAAGTACTGGGATTAGAGGTGTGTGCCACCATACCCAGCTGACATTATATATATGTTTACAAATCTTATGCAAACATTTGGCCTTGGAAGGACACAGACAAGATTCCAAGATATTCCTGAAAAGTCAGAAGACCTGATACTGTAGGACTCTCCCCCCTCTGGAGCTCAGCAGGACTTTCCACAGTCCTCTGGAGCTCAGTGTGAGCATGCCTTTCAGCCAGAGCAGCCGTTCTCCATTTTGTCAATTGCACCCCAGCCTGCTTCTCTCAGCTGCATGACCTGTTAGCACCCGCAGCTACTGGAGTTTTCAGTCATGCAGGCTGTTGAGACTGAGTGTGCCTTGTTTCTCTGTGGCTAAAAGACAAAGTAAGGGTGCGTCTAGCCAGGTATGGTGGTGCACATCTGTATTCCTAGCTACTGTGGAGACTGAGGCAGGAGGATCGCCAATTCAAAGCCAGCCTGGGCAACTTCATTAGACCCTGCCTCAAAATAAAAAATAAAAAGGGCTGGGGATATAGCTCAGTAGTAGAGCACTCCTGGGTTCAATCCCCAGTACCCCAAAACAAAACAAAAACCAATACCTCTAAATGAGGTTGTCCAACCATTAATGAGACTAGAGTAGATAAAATAGATTAACTCAAATAGTTAATCTGCCCAAAATGTTCATCTCAGTTTTTTGTATGTTTGTGTGTGTGGTGCTGGAGATTGAACCCAGGGATGTTCTACCTCTGAGCTACACCCCTAGCCCTATTTTATTTTTTTTAATTTTGAAACAGGGTCTTGCCAGGTTGCTAAGAATCTCACTAAATTGCTAAGGCTGGTCTTAAACCTGCCATCCTCCTGTCTCAGCCTCCCAAGTACTGGAATTACAAGCGCGCGCCACTGCGCCCGCTCATCTTAGTTTAAGTTGGAGAAGAACCCAGAATACTTGTTGAAGTTTAACAGGGCAAGGGGCTGTGCACATGGAAAGGACAGTTCAAAGCTTTGATTTGTGCATCGAGGGTGCAGCGATTTGCTCTGAGGAAGCAGCAGTTTCTCTAGATCTCTTTAAAGATGAGTCAGTTTTGGGGCTGGGAGGATAGCTGGCGCTAGAGCCCTGCCTACCATGCAGGGGCAAAATGGCACGAGCAGAAAGGGAACAAATGCAGGAAAGCGGAGGGTGTGCTGGGCTGCCGGCCGGAGAGCGAGAGGCTGGCATGGTTGGTGGCTGAGGTGCTGAGCAGCTGAGCTGCAGCGGGTAGACAGTTCGCTTAACCCATTTTGTCCCATCACCCCAAATGTGAAACACCTATGAAAACTTGAATTTAATATATACTATAATTATATAACATGTTATATAACAATGATAATGTAATTATATTATACTATAATATTAATCAATATAATTATATATAAGGTCTAGATTATGATGTGCAACCTATTTGTCAATTTTGTTAAACTATTTGTAGAAGCCAGGAGCAGTGGTACACACATGTAATCCCAGTGCTTGGGAGATTGAGACAGGAGGATCCCAGGTTTGAAGATAGCCTCAGCAACATAGTGAGACTTTCAGCAACCTAGTGAGACCCTGTTTCAAAACAAAAAATAAAAAGGTCTGGGAATGTAGCTCAGAGGTAGAATGACCCTGGGTTCAATTCCCAGTGCCCCCCCCCCAATATGTATCTATATATATACATATATATATTCACAGAATTGAAAACTTGGGACTTAAGAGTTAAGCTATTGGAAACCAACAAGGACTAAAATGTTAATGATTAATCATCTGTTAACATGTTAAACTGCTGAGAGTGCTAACATTTTTTTAAAAAACGCCTTTTGGAGCCAAGCCAACTTGGCCCAAAAGCTGTCTTCTTTATTTTTTAATTATGGAAAATTTCCATTATATAATGTCCCCCATGCACCCATCCTCCAGCTTCAGTAATCACTGGCTCAGAGCCAATCTGTTTTCATCCCTATCACTGTTCACTTCTCCCTTTCTGTAATAAAACTTAGAGATAATGTCCTCTGAAAGATGAAGACTCTAAACCCTCAAACCCATAATCTCATCAGTGTTATAAATTCATTGTTATTTTTTGCAGTTTGCTTCAAACAAGATCCAAATAAAATTCATGCATTGCAATTGGTTGATCTGCCTGTTTTGTCTCTTAATCTATAGGGTTTTCTTCTATATTTCTTTTTTCTTTCAATTTATTTGAGTTAGGACTTTAATGATGGCATCAATGTTGTAGTTTCACACTTCCTCTGCCCCTGTAGTTGTTGTAATTTGATATTTGGATGTTGATCAGATTTGAGTTCCATCTTTTCAACAAGACTGTTTTGGGGTGGTTTTTGTTTGTTTTGGTTTTTGGTTTTTGGGTGTGGACTAGGGATTGAACCCAGGGGCATTCTACCTCCAAGCTACACTCCCAGCCCTATTTTATTTTTTTATTTGGAAACAGGTTTTCACTAAGTTGCTGAGAGCCTCACTAAGTTGCTGAGGCTGTCCTCGAACCTGCGATCCTCTTGTCTCAGCCTCCCAAGTACTGGAATTACAGGAATATGCCACCATGCCTGGCTTCGTTGGTGGTTATATGTTCCCCATCAGGAAGTACGTAATGAATACCTAGTTGTCTCTCTTTTTGTGATATTACTAATCATTGATATTACCTAGATAGAAATGGATGTTTCATAATGGATCCTTCCTCCCTTCCTTCCTTCCTTCCTTCCTTCCGTACTGAGGATTGAACGTAGGGGCATTCTACCTCCAAGTTACACCCCCAGCCCTCTTTTACTTTTTATTTTGAGTTGCTGAGGCTGTCCTTAAATCTGCAATTCTCCTGTCTCAGTCTCCCAAGTACTGGGATTATAGGTGTGTGCCACCATGCCCAGCTCTTACTAATAGAATTTCAAGTATACAAGCAGATGATCAAGGGTGTGTAGGATCTAGCAGAGGAGACAAAAACTCTATTGTAAGATGAAAAGAGAACATGGCCAAAACAATGATAGGCTAAGGCATGGGTTTTCTGAGGGTGTTGCTCACTTGTGTGTGTGTGTGTGTGTGTGTGTGTGTGTGGTACTGGGATTGAACCCAGGGGCATTCTACCTCTGAGCTACACCCCCAGGCCTATTTTGTTTTTTATTTGAAAACAGGGTCTTGCCAAGTTGCTGAGGCTGTCCAGGAACCTGTGATTCTCCTGTCTCAGCCTCCCAAGTACTGGGGTTACAGGTGTGTGCCACCATGCCTGGCTGGTAGGTCACTTCTAATGAAGGAAAGAAAGAGGCCTTTGTGTAGATCTGTTGGGACTCCAATGAGCTAATGCAGATGGGTGATCTGGGAAGGGATGTTTCAGGCCCAAGTTATGATATAAAGAAAAGAGGCGGGAGATCTTAGGACATGTCTGAGAAAAAGTAAATGTTTCAGTGTGGCTCAAAAGTGGGTACGAATAGTGGCAGAGTTGGAAAAGTGGGTTTGGGGTTAAACATCCACCTCCCATGCGGCCCAGCCATTCTGCTCCTAGGAGATGAAATGGCTTATTCACAATGTTCATAGTAACCAGAAGCTAGAAGCATCAACAGGAATAAGCTGGAGTACCACACTGCAAAATAGAAGGAAAAGGGCACTACACGGGCGTGGTGGCGCATGCCTGTAATCCCAGTACTTGGGAGACTGAGACAGGAGAATTACAGGTTCAAGGACAGCCTCAGCAAGTAGTGATACTCTCAGCAACCTAGCGAGACCCTGTTTCCAAACAAAAAAAATAAAAAGGGTGGGGGGTGTAGCTCAAAGGTAGAATGCCACTGGGAAGGAAAGGGTACTGATGTATCCATTGATGTGGATCAATCTCAAAATCATTAAAATGCAAAACTAATCTAGTGACCAAACAGTCTAGAACGGGGGACATGGGGAATCTTTTGAGGTGATGGAAATGCCTTGTATCTTGATGGTGATAGCACTTTCATAGGCAAACACATCCATCGAAACTAATCAAATTATACATTTTAAACGGATGCATTTATTGTACATACATTGCACATCAATCAGGTTGATGTGTGTGAATGTATGTGTGTGTGTGTGTGTGTGTTACTGGGGATTGAACACAGGAGTGTTCTACCTCTGACATACATCCCCGGCCCTATTTTATTTTTATTTTGAAACAGGGCCTCACTAAGTTGCAGACGGCCTCAATAAGTTGCTAAGGCTGGCCTTGAACCTGCAATCCTCCTGTCTCAGCCTCCCAAGTACTGGAATTACAGGTGTGTGCCACTGTACCTGGCTCAGGTTGATTTTTGTTGTTGTTGTTGTTGGGTTTTGTTTTTGTTTTACAGAACTGGGGATTGAACCCAGGGGCATTCTACCTCCGAGCTACATCCCCAGGTCTATTTTTTATTCTTTATTTTGAAACAGGGTCTCACTAAGTTGCAGAGGCCTCACTCAGTAACTGAGGCTGGCCGCCATCCCGTATCCTCCGGTCTCAGCCTCCCAAGTACTGTGATTACAAGCATGTTCCACCTCGCCTGGCTTCAGTTTGATTTTTAAAAAATAGATTTGGGACACATTGTGGAAGTGTTTGAAATTCAGACCAAAGTTTTGCAAATTTTTGAAAAGGAGGGTGAAATGACTGGGTTGCCAGATTCAGAATTTGAAACTAGGCCAGTATTGATTAATGCATAGTTATTCAATATATAATCCAAAGCCTGGGCAGAGATGGAAAGCACCTTTAGAGACTTTTAAGGCAATTTGACAGATTAATTTTATGTTTATTGAGTCTAAAAATGAAATGTCATAATCTAATAAAAAAAGTTTGGAACTGTATTTTATTTCCAGGTGACATTTCTAGTAATTCATGTTTATCATATTTATAGAAGTTACCAATCCAGAACAGATTGTAATTTATTTAATTTAATTTTTTTTCGGTACTGGGGATTGAACCCAGGGGCATTCTACCTCAGAGCTACACCCCCAGCCCTATTTTGTTTTATTTTATTTATGAAACAGGGTCTCACTAAGTTGCTAAGGGCTTCGCTAAATTGGTGAGGTTGGCCTCAAACCTGCAATTCTCCTGTCTCAACCTTCCAAGTACTGGGATTACAGGCATGTGACACCATGCCCAGCTCAGATTGGAAATGTAAAGAAAACCAGCCTTCACCACGGATCGATGGGAAAATACTGGAGTCAGAAGAGTGCAAGGCAAGGCTTCTCCTTTCTAGTTTAGATCCGATTTTGGGGAAAGAGATAGAGTACACTAATTAAGAGTTAGCTGTCAAGAAACTTGAGGCTTGTCCAAGGAGTGGAAATGAGTAAGGAGTGTCAGCAGCCAGGGTCAATGGCTTTAAAGTGACAGGGAATGACAGCATGCGGGGTGCAGACTCCTGCAGCACCCCCGGACCTTATACTATATTCAGATTAAAGTCTAGGCTTCTCAATACAGAAGAACAAAATTACGTCATCTACAGAAAAATGGATGGACCTGGAGAACATTGTTAAGTGAGATTAGCCAGTCACAGCAAGTGAAGGGCCTAGAGGAAGGTGGTGCTGGGGGCAGGAGAATCAATGAAAGAAACACTTCCACTGACTTTAAGTACATATGTGGAATTACCACTGCCAATCTTAATATCATGTATGGGGAAGAGGAGTGGGGAGGAAGCCGGGGGGAGGCTCACCAAATGCTGCGTGCCTGTATGTCCCTACTACTCTGAACTACATTATGATGTGAGACTACAGCACACTAATAAAAGTATTTTTTTTAAAAGTCAGCTGGGTGAAGTGGCACACACCTGTAATCTCATTACTTGGGAGGCTGAGACAGGAGGATTGCAGGTTTGAGGACAGCCCCAGCAAGTAGTGACACTCTCATCAACCTAGGAAGACCCTGTTTCAAATTAAAAATTAAAAAATAGGGCTGGGGGTGTAGCCCCTGGGTTCAGTTCCCAGTAACACACACACACACACACACACACACACACACACACACACACGTCTAGGCTTCTATTAAATAAAGAAGAACAAAGCAACAGAGGGGGAAATTGAAGTTTCTTCGTCTTTCGCTAACCTGCTACAGTCTGGAAGGAGAGCTACTTTCAGATTTAAGAGGTTGTTTACCCACAAAGAAAATGTTCTGAAGAAATCTAAGAAAGAAAAGGAAAATCTAATGTTACAAGACACTCCATGGAAATCTCACAGTGTAAGAACTCCCATATGGGGTGGGTGACAGGATTTGGGCTTTGTGCCTAACAATGCACCACATCATTACATAATATCATAACACACACCCTCCTTCTGAGCCTTGTTGCACCACACAATAATATACAGCCTGCAGGGACAGAGTCAATGCGCAGAGAAAAAGGAATATAGGGAGCCAGGTGTGGTAGTGCACGCCTGTAATCCCAGTATTTTGGAGGCTGAGACAGGAGGATCGCAGGTTTGAGACCAGCCTCAGCAACCTAGCGAGACCCTGTTTCAAAACAAAAAATAAAAAGGGCTGGGATGTAGCTGGGACCCCTGGGTTCAATCTTCAGTACCAAAAAGAAAAAAAAGGAATAGAGGTATATTCTCAAGGCAGAAAGATAATCTGTGAGTAAACAGTCCTGTTTTTATGCATTACCAGGGATTGAACACAGGGGCATTCTACCTCCGAGCTACACACCCAGCCCTTTTTAAAATTTTTTGTTTTGAAACAGGTTCTTGCTAGGTTGCTGAGGGCTTTGCTAAATTGCTGAGGCTGGCCGCAAATCTGCAATCCTGTCTCAGTCTCCTAAGTACTGGGATTACAGGCATGCGCCACCATTCCTGACTTGCAAACAGTCTTTTAAACTGAGGGAAGAGTTTATCGTTTCAAGTACTAGTAACTCATGATACGAGTCTCCCCTGTGTGCATGTGTGTGTGCATATGTGTGTGTGTGTGTGTGTGTGTGTGTGTGTGTACGGTACTGGGGATTGAACCCAGGGGCATTCCACCTCCGAGCTACACCTCCAGCCCTATTTTTTATTCTTTATTTTGAAACGGGGTCTCACTAAGTTGCGGAGTGCCTCACTAAGTAGCTGAGGCTGGCCGTGAACCCAGATCCTCCGGTCTCAGCCTCCCAAGTACTGGAATTACAAGTGTGTGCCACCATGCCCGGCTCCTTTTTAAATTTTGAAATAGGGTCTTGCTAAGTTGCTGAAGCTGGCCTCAAACCTTCGATCCTCTGGTCTCAGCCTCCCAAGTACAGGTGTGTGCCAGCATGCCTGACGAGGAAGCTCTTTTGAGATTTGGATCATATTAAATTCAATAAATTATGTAAAAACGTGCTCCTGCCTATACAACATAGGCAGGGAACATAGTACAAATGCATGAAGGCATGCAGAGCTCCTCACCCCAAAGCTCCCCGTGCACTTTTTCACAGTATTCCTCAATGTAACCCATAGACCCTCAATACACAACCACACGCTAACCAGAGAAGTGTTGGCCGGTGACAGAAATGTGGGAGGCATCACAGTTCTTATGATCAGAACCACTTCCTCTTCCTCTGAAACAGTCACCCATTATCAAAATAATGCTGTGCACCAAACCACCTAGAAACAGCTTAAGTGACTCAAAACAGCACCATTTGTGTAAGATCTTGCGGATCAGCAATTCAGGCTGAGCTTCACTGGGCACTTCTGGTCTTTGGTTATTGGGACAGCCTTTCCCCCTGCCTCTGCTGCAGCTGTCAGGTCAGCTGGCTACTCTAGGCGTGGCCTCAGCAGGAGCCATTCATCTTGGCTGCACTGGGTCTCTCCTACCCCAGCAGCTGGCCCAGGAGTGTCTTCTGCGGGGAGGCAGTGCTTGGAGAGAGAGTAGAAGGGCTCTCGGGGTCTCTTAAAGCCTAGACTGGGAACCATCACATCAACACTTCCATCCCATTCTCCCGGTCAGAGCAAGTCACAAGGCTGGTGGTGGAGGGGTGGGAAATAGATGTCATGTCTTGGTGGGAGGAGCTCTAAGGCCACATTGCAGAGGGCAGGTGTTTCCTGCTACCAGCCTACCTCTTGTCCCAACTGACACCTTTCAGCCTGGCCACACTGAAGTTCGATGAGCCATCTTTTCTCTCTAAGAAGGGATCTAAAGAAGCTGCCTGTGGTTGGTGTAATGAGAAAGGTGAGGTTGCTCTATTAGTACCTGGCTTCAGTTAGAACCAGAATCTCAGTGGAGGGAGGTGGGATCCAGGACACCCTGGGATGGAATGGAGGTGAGAAAATAGAACAAGGGCCCAGGTGCTGGAATCCAGACCAGCAGGGCACGGCACGGGACAACCCAATGAAAAGCTGCTCTCGAGACTTTATTCCTGGTCTTAAGAGGCGAGAGGGGAGAAGACAAGAGAGCCAAACTCCCTGAGTGAAACTCAGCTCTTCCTTTTATTACAGGTTTACAGAGTTAAGGCTGGGTCATCAAATCATTCATTGTTTCTGGCTAAGGAGTAGAGCATTGGGTTGGAATGCTCTAGAAGATTAGTTGTGATCTGGCAATTTTGCAGGTGCGGCAGAGGTTGCTGTCTTCAGCTCCCTCCTTAGGGCGGGTTTCCACCCTTAAGCAAAGCAAGCCAATGATGTAGTAAAACAGATGGACATAGCTTAGATAGTGAAGGGGCATCGAGGTCACTGTCTTCAGTTCCCTCAAGAGAGGCAGTCTTCTGCCAAAGCAAGCAAGAAGCTCTAAATCCTTGAGCCAATACTTTTTAGACTTAGAACAGTTTCCCACACCTAGGTAAGCAGAGAAGGAAAACAATAGACTGCACCCATATCATGAGGCTCTAGAGAAACTCTCAAGTCACAGGCTGAAAGACTCCACCTGCACCTTGTGCTTTCACACAGCTCCTGGCCTCCATGAAAGGGTGCATGAAAAGCATCCCAGAATGATACTCCCTTTGCCACATCGATTATTCCATAAAACCTTGTCCTGGGTAAGTCATGTCAGTGCTGGAAATTCGTCCTTTCTTCTATCTGTAGCGCTCCAAGTCTGGCTCTTCTTAGCTTCACGCAGGAAGGAGAGGAAACAGCCTTGGGTGGCTTTAGCATTATCAGATACATAGGTGCTCCTTCTCCATAGCAGGGCCACGTATCGCCCGTCCTCCTTCCACACCAGGCGCCCACTGAAAATGCTGCAGTGCTGTGTCTGCATCCCCAGGTAGCCCAGGGGCCAGCCTCCCTCGCCTTCCACCTGCCTCTGAGCATCTCTTCCTGAAACAGGCCAAAAGGAAGCACCAGCTTCCAAGACCAGGACCAACCCTGCATTTCCAATGTCCTGTTTTGGAAATAAAAAGAGTCTAAGCGCAGAGAAGAGTTCTGCACAGTATGGAAAGGTATTAGCTTCCCCTATTTTAAAGTGACCAAAGTGCTTGTTAACCTGAGCAGGAATCTAACAGAGGGAAATGGCTCAATTGAGTCGTGTGTGTGTGTGTGCGTGTGTGTGTGTGTGTGTTACTGGGGACTGAACCAAGGGGCATTGTACCTCTGAGTTATACCCCCAGACCTTTTTTATATTTATGTGTTTATGTATGTATTTATTTATTTATTTATTTATTTATTTATTGTGGTACTGGGGATTGAACCTAGAGGCATTCTACCTCTGAACTACACCCCCAGCCCTATTTTATTTTTATTTTGAAACATGGTCTTGCTAGGTTGATGAGAGTATCACTATTTGCCGAGGCTGTCCTCGAACCTGCGATCCTCCTGTAACAGCCTCCCAAGGACTAGGATTACAGGCATGCCCCACCACGCCTGGCTTTTATTTTTATTTTTTAATTTTGAAACAGGGTCTTGCTGAATTGCTGAGGGTCTTGCTACATTGTGAGGCTGGACTCAAACCTGCAATCTCCCTGTCTCAGCCTCCCAAATCCTGGGATTACAGGCATGTGCCACCATGCCCAGCTTAATTAAGTTCTAATAAAGAACCAAAGGTTCTACCAGCTCAGAAAGTAAAAATTTATGGGTGATGAAAAAAACCTAGAGATTACACTAGGCCTCATCCATCTAATCATCTCCTTTCAATGAGGGCTCTACACGGGGGTCTGGTCAGCACCAGAGCTGGGGCTTCTGACTCCCATCCAGGGTTTATCCCCAGACCCGCGTTACCAGCCATCACTAAATCACGTGTGTGATGGGAAGATTCTGAGTGAAAAAACAGGCTTTGAGGACAGCTACCAGGAAGGGTAATGCAAATGAACTAAAACATATTCCTTTTTAAAAATATATTTATATGCTGGGCATGGTGGCGCACACTTGTAATCCCAGCACTTGGGAGGCTGAGACCAGAGGATCCAGGTCCGTGGCCAGCCTCAGCTACTTAGTGAGGTCCTCTGCAACTTAGTGAGACCCTGTTTCAAAATAAAGAATAAAAAATAGGGGCTGGGGGTGTAGCTCGGAGGTAGAATGCCCCTTGGTTCAATTCCCAGTACCCCCCAAAAAATAAAAATATTTTTATTCCAGGTGTGGTGGCACATGCTTGTAATCCCAGTTCTTGGGAGGCTGAGACAGGAGAATCTCAGCTTCAAAGCCTGCCTTGCCAACTTAGCGAGGTCCTCCACAACTTAGTGAGACCCTGTTTCCAAATAAGAAATAAAATTGAACTGGGGGTATAACTTGGAAGCAGAATGCCTCTAGGTTAAATCCTTAGTACAAATTAATTAATTAATTTAAAAAGGACTGGGGGTGTAGCTCGGAGGTAGAATGCCCCTGGGTACAATCCCCAGGCCCCCCTACTTTTTATTTTCAATTGATGTATAATAATTGTACACTGTTATGAGGAGCGGTGTGATATTGAAATACACGTAGATATACAATGTGCAATGATGGGATCATGATAATTGGTAAATCCATCACGTCTGACATTTATCTTTTCTCTATGTTGGGAGCAATCAAAATCCTCCCTATTAGCTACTTTGAAATATACAACTAATTGTTGTCCACCATAGTTATCCTACTGTTCTATAAAACATTAGAAGTTATTCCTCCTCTGGGTTTGGTGGTACATACCTGTAATCCCAGTGACTCAGGACCCTGAGGCAGGAGAATTGCAAGTTGGAAGCCAGCCTGGGCAATTTAGCAAGATCCAGTCTAAAAATAATAAATCTACAAAATAGGGCCAGGGATGTAGCTCAGTGGTTCAATCCCCAGTAATGAAAAAAAGAAAGTTATTTCTCCTATCCAACTGCACCCTGTACCCATTAACCATCCTCTCTCTATTCCTCTTCCTCAAATGTGTGTGTGTGTGTGTGTGTGTGTGTGTGTGTGTGTGTGTAAGCGTGCGTGTATGTGTGTGTGTGTGTGGTGGGGATTGAACCCAGGAACATTCTACCTCTGAGCTCCACCCCCCAGCCTTATTTATTTATTAATTTAGTGATACTGGGGGTTGAACCCAGGGGTATTCTACCTCTGAGCTAAACCCCAGACCTATTTTTTAATTTTTATTTTGAAACAGGGTCTCACTAGATGGATGAGACTCTCACTACTTGCTGAGACTGTCCTTGAACCTGTGATCCTCCTGTCTCAGCCTCCCAAGTACTGGAATTACAGGCGTGTGCCACCACACCTGGCTTAAAACATATTTTTGAAACATTTACTCAGGGCTGCACAAAAGTCAGAGAATGTGAGCAGGCATCCTGTGTGTTCTACTGATTCAGAGGCCAGTATTCTAAGAATTTCTCGGAGCAGCACCATGGTGGTTGGCAAGAACAAGCGCCTTACTAACAGTGGCAAGAAGAGAGCCAAGAAGAAAGTGGTTGATCCATTTTCTAAGAAAGGTTGGTATATGAAAGCACCAGCTATGTTCAATATAAGAAATGTTGGAAAAACACTAGTCACAAGGACTCAAGGAATTAAAATTGCATCTGATGGCCTCAAGGGTCGTGTGTTTGAAGTGAGCCCTGCTGAGCTGCAGAATGATGAAGTTGCATTTAGGAAATTCAAGCTAATTATTGAGGATGTTCACGGCAAAAACTGCCTAGCATCCATGGCATGGATCTTACATGCGAAAAAATGTGTTTCAATGTCAAAAAAACTGCAGACCATGACTCAAGCTCATGTTGATGTCAAGACTGCTGATGGTTATTTGCCGAGTCTCTTCTGTGTTGATTTTACTAAAAAACGCAACAATCAGGTATGGAGGACCTCTTAGGCTCAACACCAAGAGGTCCACCAAATCCAGAAGATGATGGAAATCATGACCTGGGAGGTGCAGACAAATGACTTAAAAGAAGTGGTCAATAAATTGATTCCAGACAGCATTGGGAAGGACAAAGAAAAAGCTTGCCGTTTATCCTCTTCATGAGGACTTTGTGGGGTTTTTGTTTTGTTTTGTTTTTGCAGTACTGGGGATTGAACTTAGGGGCATTCTACCTCTGAGCTACACCCCAACCCCTATTTTTTATTCTTTATTTTGAAACGGGGTCTCACTAAGTTGTAGAGGGCCTCACTAAGTAGCTGAGGCTGGCCGCAAACCTGCAATCCTCTTGTCTCAGCCTCCCAAGTACTGGGATTACAAGTGTGCGCCACCACGCCCGGCCCATGATGTCATTGTTAGAAAAATAAAAATGCTGAAGAAGCCCAAGTTTGAATTGGGAAAACTCATGGAGCTTCATGGGGAAGGTAGTAGTTCTGGAAAAGCTACTGGGGAAGAGACGGGCGCTAAAGTCGAATGAGCTGGGCGTGGTGGTGCATGCTTGTAATCCCAGTACTTGGGAGGCTGAGACAGGAGGATCGCAGGTTCCCAGCCAGCCTCAGCTACTTAGTGAGGCCCTCTGCAACTTAGTGAGATCCTGTTTCAAACTAAAAATGAAATAGGGCTGAGGGTGTAGCTTGGAGGTAGAATGCCCCTGGGCTCAATCCCCAGTACCACAAAAAAATAAGTAAAGTCAAATGAGCCGAGGAATATGAGCCACCAGTCCAAGAATCTGTTTAAAGTTCAGATTTTTTTGTGTGTGTGTGGTACCAGGGATTGAACTCAGGGGCATTCTACCTCTGAGCTACTCCCCCAGCCCTATTTTTTATTCTTTATTTTTGAAACAGGGCCTCACTAAGTTGCAGAAGGCCTCACTCAGCTGAGGCTGGCCTTGAACCTGTGATCCTCCGTCTCAGCCTCCCAAGTACTGGGATTACTAGCGTGTGCCACCACACCCAGCTCTTCAAAAAGAATCTGAAGCTGGGTGTGGTGGCGCACGCTTGTAATCCCAGTACTTGGGAAGCTGAGACTGGAAGATCATAGGTTTGCAGCCAGCCTAAGCAACCCTGTTTCAAAGTAAAGAATAAAATAGGGCTGGGGGTGTAGCTCAGAGGTAGAATGCCCCTGGGCTCAATCCCTAGTAACACACACACACACACA
>PVJS01051979.1:0-13779 GCA_004027185.1 Glis glis
CCTAGCCCTATTTTTTATTCTTTATTTTGAAGCAGGGTCTCACTAAGTTGCAGAGGGCCTCACTAAGTAGCTGAGGTTGGCTGCAAACCTGCGATCCTCCTGTCTCAGCCTCCCAAGTACCAGGATTACAAGCGTGCGCCACCACGCCTGGCTCTGAGCCTTTGTTTTTAAGAGCAAAAGCAAACTGTGAAGGGCAAACAAGGCCAAGATCAGACATTTTGGTGTGGAGCAGAATCCTGGCCGCCATGGACACAGGGATGGATGTTTACCTTAATTTAAGAGAAACCAACTTCAGAGAATGTCGGAATTGACAGAGATCTTAGAAGTCCAGCTGCTTTGCTGCTTGTGGAAAATCTCCTCAGAAGGGAGGAGTGGGATGGGGTTCAGAGGAAAACATACCAAGTTCTGTGTGCATGTCTGTTTGTTATTACAATGCACCTACAAACGTACTTTTTAAAAAGATAGAATTGCTCCTACATCTCTAGCTTGGGGCTACTTCTCTTGCTTTTTCTTCCCTCTGGGACACTAAAACACTGACTGCCCCCTGGCTGCCTTTTTGTGTTGGGGAAAAGGCACCTGTCAGTCGGCTGCATTTCCTTTCAAGTAATTCTGTTTTTCATATATTGTTCTTTATTTACCAGGTGTCCTGCACATTTGCCATCATGTATGCAATGTGTAGATTTTGCTTTATTTATTCTTACTGGAATTCACTGTGGTTCGAGAATGTGAGAAAATGTTCATCTAATTTCTCGCTAAGTGTTACAGTTCCCTGATTCTTCAAAGAGCTCTTTCTTGGATTTCTCTTACTTGTCCAGTAGGCTTTTCCATTCTACCCTCCATCTCTTTTAATCACTTTAATATTCAAGTCATTTTATCCCTTTGTGCTACAGTCAGTAATTTCTTCAGATCTATCTCCTATCAACTATATCTAATCTATTGTTTAGTTCACCCATTGTGGCTCTTGTTGGCTATATTTTTCATTCTAAGATATAATATTTAATTCTTTATCAACTCTTTTTTTTGGTACTGTGAATTGAATCCAGGCATATTCTACCCCTGAGTTACACCCCCAAACCTTTTTAACTTTTTTTTTAAATAGAGTCTCACTAAATTGCTGAAGCTGGCCTCGAACCTGCGATCCTCTTGTCTCAGCCTCCCAAGTATTGGGATTACAGGTATGTGCCACCACTCCTGGCTCTGCCTGGTTATTTTTGATAGTTTCCTGATTAGATTAAATATATTAGATTAGATATATTCATGTATTGCCTTTACACTAAATATTTTTATATTCTATAAGCATTATTTCTACAATTTGCAATCTTTATGGGTCTGATATTCTTATTTTTTCCTTCTATTTGCTGTCTCTCACTCATTTTTTAATTTTTATTTATGTATGCATTTTTAATTTTTTGGTACTAGGAATTGAACACAGGGACATTCTATCTCCAAGCTACACCTCCATCTCTTTTTATTTTTTATTTGGAAACAGGGTCTCACTAAGTTGCTGAGGCTGGCCTCAAACCTGTGATCCTCCTGTCTCAGCCTTCCAACTACTGGGATCTCAGGTGTGCACCACCATGTCCAGCCATTTGATCCTTTTTAAAAAGTATTCCCTCATTTGTTTTATTATTGTATTGCATTGCCTAATCAGTGAGGATTGGTTGAGGATTCACTGAAGGTCTGCTACTCCGGGGAGCTTGTACTTGCTTCCGCCAGGAGGCAACCCAGACCGCTTCTACTTATTCTTCACTTGACTTTTTGGGGGCCACAACATAGGTGAGTTCTAGGGCCAACCACATGTGAGGGGCTGATTCTTGTTACAAGTTGTTATTATTATTTGAAGATAGATTTTCACTGCATGTCTAGGTGGGTGATTTTGCATTTTCTCCCACAGTTGGGTCCAATGCACTTTCTCTTGGTTACCCTAGGTCCCTGGGTGGGCTTTCTTTTCTTTTTTTTTTCCCTAGGTCTCTTTTCATCTTGGGTCTCTCTTGCCCTGGGCCTAGGCTTCCCAAAAGGTAGGAGGTGGTATCTCCAAATCTTCCCAATTTGCATAGCCTTAGGCTTTATTTCCATTCTTTTTTGCATGGCTAACTAAAACCAGAGCTCCAGGGAACCAGACATTGGCAGATGTTCTCAAAATGCCTGTAAGCCTCCTGCCTTGCTTACATACATGTGCTATTTATTTGTTATTTAATCATTTTGCCTTTATCTTAAAATATTCCATATTTTTATTTATTTCACATGGGAAAGTGTTGGTTTTTACACCACTGACTCTACACATTGGCAGCAAACGAAATCTGCATAACGGATGGTAAAACTTTATCCTCTCCTATGAAAAAGCTCTTTCCAGAACTTACTCTGTCAGGAGATAATCATCAAGCACATTCTGGCTTAAAATCAGCTAGTAGGGTGATGTCAACATTCAGATTAAAATCAATAGTGTCCAACTCAAAAGCAGCAATCCAAAATTTGTAGCGATCACAGTCATTAGTTGATATAGTTCTATCTCCTGGAACATATTTATCTTTACGCAAATCATCAATTTGATAATATTTTGTGCATCTGTATAATATTGTGCAAAACCCAACAGTGTGCTATATTCATTTCAATCACCTGTTCTCTACTGCAGAGTTGGTTTCAACAACAAGCGAGCTCCCTTTTGGTTCTAAGTATTGCCGATGTATTGCTGATGTGGTTAAACATCTACTAATTCTTTCCTGTGGCACCGGGGATTGAACTCAGGGCCACTCTACCACCAAGCTACGTCCCCAGCCCTTTTTTGTTTTATTTCGAGACAGGGTCTTGCTAAATTTCCCAGGCTGGCCTCAGGCAATCCTCCTGCCTCAGCCTCCAGAGTAGGTGGGATCAGAGGCCTGGGCCACTGCACTGGATTAAGCATGTACTAATTTTGTTTCTGCTTTTAAGTTCCAACCTGCTAGCACTGACCTTGATGAATACAGTATTTTATAGGCTTAGCATGTTTTTTTTTTTTTGTGGTACTGGGGACTGAACCCAGAGGCATTCTACCTCTGAGCTACACCCCCAGCCCTTTTTTTAATTTTTATTTTTATAAAAAATAAATTGAATGCGGGGGTGTTATACCTCCGCGCTACGCCCCCGGCCCTATTTTTTATATGCTTTTTATTTTGAAACTGGGTCTCAAAAAGTTGCGGAGGACCTCACTAAGGGGAGAGAGAGAGAGAGAGACAGGGAGAGAGAGAGCGAGAGCTGAGGCTGGCCTCGAACCCGGATCCTCCGGTCTCCGCCTCCCAAAGTACTGGGATTACAAGCGTGTGCCACCACGCCCAGCTTGGCTTAGCATGTTTTAAAAAGCATATTCCTCATTACTTCAAATCCTCTTTTACAAGGCACCATGTATATACTCAAAACCACAGACAGATAAAATGATATTTAATGCATTTCCTCCGACGTCTGAGAACACCATGAGCTACTCCTTTCCTGGTCTGAAATCCAACCTTGCTACATCGCGTGGGTGAAAGCACAGCCTTCTGCTTTCGAGGCCTGCCGGGATACTTCTTTAAGGATAAGCAAAAAGTCCAGCTTGCAAGGGCTTGAAGCAGCAGGAGCTTGAGTTGGGTCTGACTCTGGATGAGCAGAAGAGCAAGCTCTGTGTCTCTTGCTGGTCTCCTTTTCCCTCCCAGAAGGGGTGGGCTGCTCCTTGTGGCCTGACTCAGCACCTGGTCACCCTCGCTCTCCTTCAGACATTGATGTAAACCCCCCCCCCACACACACACACACAGTGGCACAACAGAGACTTTATAGCTTTGACACGAGCTGAGCAAGACTCTTCTCCACTCCCAGGACGACCGGGCTGTGTGGTTCTGTGGTTCGGTTCTGCTGACTTGGGCTTAGAAGTACAGGCTGGGAGCAGGAACCCAGGAGCTGGCAGGAGTTGCGGGAGAAGCCCACTCTCCCAGGGCTGCAGCCCCTGCCTCCTGCTGTGGAACGGAGGACCCTCGAGTGCGGAGTGTGGTTTCCCTAAAAGAACTGGGAAAAGGGCTTTGTTTGGGGGGTTTCTTAGAGGTTGTCTGCTAAGAGTGGTGTGTGAGCTATGTGTGTGTGTGTGTGTGTGTGTGGTTTGTGTGCTATATGGTATGTGTGTATATGTGTGTGCCATATGGTGTGCATGGTATGTGTGCACATGTGTAGTGTGTGCCTGTGTGGTATGCGCATGTTATTTGTGTGCATGTGTTGATGTGTATGTGTGTGGTGTGTATGGTGTGCATATGTGTGTTGATGTGTGCATGTGTGATATGAGTGCCTGTGTGGTATGTGTGTGGTGTGATATGTGCGTGTGCCCGTGTGTGGTGTACATGTGTTAGTGTGTGTTGGTGCACATATGTGTGGTATAGTATGCGTGCATGCATGATAGGTATATGGGTGGTGTGTGTATGTAATGTCTGTAATATATATGGTATATATGCGTGTGTGCAGGCAGGCTCAGTCCGCCAGCATTTTGGGGCCTTCCCTCCTGCTCGCTTGTCTGTGGTCTCCCATGCGTGCTGAGAGGAGCCTCACATTATGCAGATTTCCTCCTGATCGGGGCTCACAGCTTTTATCAGTTTCACAAAATGGTTTGTGATGCCCTTCTCCTAAAAAATGCTAAATAATTTATTATAACAGCCTCATCTTACAGATAAGTCTGCTTAGTTTCTAGAAATCATAGCATATTTTCTGCAACTCCTCCAACTTTTTAGTTAGAAGGATAATAACTTACAGCAGATAAGCCTCTCCCTGCTGTGTACTGTGCTTCGGTAATGAAGAGATGATGATTATTTGGACCTTCAGCGGGGATGGATTGGATTTGGCAAAGCCTGATGATCTGACACAGTAGCGGGCTGAGGTAAAATTGCTTCAAAGTTGATAAACTGAAACAAATGAATTTAAACTTGAAATGAACTTTAACAAAAGCCATCCATCTCACTTCGGTTATAATTTACTTTTTAAGAGGATAAAATAAACAACATCGTCCTGGAGGTGGTGGAGGCAGTGAGTTTCCATGGACAAGGTCAGCAAGCCTCGGGTGACTCGCGTCATTTCCTACATCCAGGCTCAAGGGCAAGGCTTAGTTTAAGTTATTGCTTTCAGGAAAAAAATTCATAAAATAATCTCTAATTAAATAATTTTATAAGTATTTGACTTTAAATTTTACATCTGTTAATATCAAGGGTTTTGACTGTCTATGTATCACACAAAAACCAAACCTGCCAATCCTGACAAGTCCTCAGTTTAGAGGAATAAGGAACATTTTCAGGAAAAGAACACGAGAATTAAAACATTATAAAGCTTGGTGTGTGGGTGTGGCTAAAGGTGAAATGTGAACAGTTTTCTGTGTATTTAGCTTTTTATGAAGCCAAAAATTTGGGAAAAGAGAAAAAAGACACCAATTATTAAACTATGAGATTAGATTTATTTTTTTAACAGACTTCAAAGCATGGCTGAAGATCTGGACAATTTTTAAAACGTGACTTGTTATTCTTTAGTGATGGTTCCCTGGAAATTGATTGATTACAGGTCAAACTGTACATGGTATACCGATTTTCAGGGGACCTCGTGTTAACTGAATGTGACCATGAGACCAGGTCATTTCATGCAATTATAGGTAAGGTGCTGAAGAAAATCAAGCAAATAGGATCCACTCCTTGCTTCCCCCCATCTATTACTTAAAATGATCTATTTTTTGACAAAACAAAAAAGATTCTACTACTGAAACACTATAAACTCTTCTTTCTATTTCTGTTACACTCATTAATGGAATTTGGCTTGAGAAATAACTGATTTCTGGAAGCTAAGTTTGTAGGTAAAGGAAATATATATTTTACATATAAATAGATATTTCACATGCATATATATGTTCCTTCGATCTAACACACACATTCACCCATGTATGTTTTATCTACTTATAGATTTTACATTAATCTTTTTGTTGTGTTTTTCTTCCAAAGGAATGCTACATGGCACTCAAATATTAATCATTACATTTCAGGAGTGAGTGTGTAGAATCAATTGCTTTGCATTGCATTTGATACCTTTCCATATTTTAATTTAAATTATTTTTGAGCCGAGCATGGTGGTGCACACATGTAATCTCAATACTTGGGAGGCCAAGTCAGGAGGATCACAGGTCTGAGGACAGCCTCCGCAACTTAAATTATTTTCATCAATTATTCAATTATTTTAATTAATTAGTTTAAATTAAACCTTTCTACTAACAGTCGACTTTTATTTGGCTTCAAGAGAAGATGTCAGGTCATCTGGTTTAAGACAAGAACTATGATTTCTATAGAGAGGATACACCGATGTGTCATGATTTAAAAGAAGTTCACTTAAGAGAATAGTGTCAATGGGTCATAGCACTGCTAACTCATGTGAAGCATTGTGGAATAAATGTATGAGAAATATAGTATTCATAATTAAGATTTAATGAATCGCCTTGTTAATCCACATACTGTATGCATCTTGCAACATTTTCTAGGCTTAATTAGTGTACTTGATGATTATGTTTGTTTTCTGATGTACACACTGATTACGCATTGTGCACACACTGGAGCCTGAAACAAGATCAATCCGTAAAGTAGTACCTAGCATCTAACTGGGGACTCAGATGCAAATAGATCAACTCGTGTCAAATTAAATTAGTTCTAATAGAACCCATTTTGCCTGAGCAGCCATTCTCACATTATTAACAGTGTTCTCTTGTAAGAAGTAAAGGACTTCTGGTGACAGATCCTTAAGTCCTTTTGAGCTTAAGAAACTGAGAAAAACACTCCAAGTGCTGTGTACATGATGTTTCTATCACTCTGAACCGCATTGTGATGTATAATTACAATGCACCAATAAAAGTCTATAAAACCTGAATGCACATTGTGACAGAGTCCAACTGCAATCTCAGACATCAGGAATTGTGGAGTATTTCAAGTTAAACCATTCCATTGTGTTCTAGAAACAAACTTATTATGCTTTTATGGAGTTTGGGGGAGTGAGTACCAGGTTTCAACACTTTTTTTTAAAATCTCCCATGAGTTACAAGTTTTGTGAGTTTTGCTCTGTTATGTTGAAATTCTCCAGATAGTTTTTTTATTGAAATTCAGTTTATTCCAGTAAATACTTTTTTTTTTTTGTGGTACCGGGGATGGAACCCAGGGGCGTTCTACCTCCGCGCTATGCCCCCGGCCCTATTTTTTGTATACTTTATTTTGAAACCGGGTCTCACGAAGTTGCGGAGGGCCTCACTAGGTAGACAGAGAGAGAGAGAGAGAGAGAGAGAGAGAGAGAGAGCTGAGGTTGGCACGAACCCGGATCCTCCGGAGCAGAGAGAGAGAGAGAGAGAGAGAGAGAGAGCTGAGGCTGGCACGAACCCGGATCCTCCGGTCTCCGCCTCCCAAAGTACTGGGATTACAAGCTTGCGCCACCACGCCCGGCCCAGTAAATACTTTCTGACCATGTGTTAAGATAAACTGGGCTCAGCCTGTCCCCCTTCTCAGGGAGTCCCAGATTAGACTTCACCTCAATCTGGTTTCAGGTGGGTACCACAGAAATGAGTCCAACTACAGCTACACCAAGAAGTGGATGTTATGGACTTGCTGGCTGTTTTCAGAGCATTTCCAGTGTTATTAAAAAAAACAGATACAGATAATCTCTTTTTAAAAAATATTGTGTTAAGAACACTTTACAGGAGACCTAGCCTCTTTGTCAATTTTATAGTGTACAATCTATATCCTTGACCCTAAGCACAGTATTGTACAGATCTCTAGAGCTTATTCATCCTCTTGATTGAAACTGTACACCCACTGACTAGTAACCCCCATTTCTCCTTTCCCTCAGCTAACCATGATTCCACCCCTTGATTCTACAAAGTTGACTATTTTAGAGCACCTCACACACATGGAATGCAGTATTTGTCTTTCTGTGACCTTCTTATTTTACTTAGCATAGTGCACTCCAGGTTCATCCCTGCATGGCAGGATTTCCTTCTTTTTAAAGGATGAACAGTATGTGCATACATATATATATATATATATATGTATATATATATATATATATATATATATTCCAATAAATACATATATATAAAACAGTATTACATAATATATATATATATATATACAGTGTTATATAATCTATATATAAAAACATAAATAGTGGGGACACAAAAGGGACTTCAATGACAACGGAGAACCCTCAGTGGTGCAAGAGAAGGGGTACAAGGGAAGGGGAAGGGTAAGAATGTAGTGAATCTATGGAATTACTGTCATAAACAATGTGTATATATGAGATTATACCAACATCATTCTCAGTGCTACATGTGGGGGGGCGGGGGGGAGGGACGCCAAGAGCTGTGTGCATGTATGTTAACACCAAACTGATACTCATTGTGATGTGAGACTACAATGCACCAATAAAAACATAAAATAAATAAGTAAATCACACCAAATACTGTGTGCATGTGTGTTTCTATCACTCTGAACTGCATTGTGATGTATAATTACAATGCACCAATTAAAGGCTACAAACAAGCTGAATACACATGGTGAAGGATCAGGTATATCTAGTATTCCAGAACAACCCAGTCCTAGTGTATGAGGACCGGCCCCAATGTACCATGAGACTGACGAAAAAGAGGTAGACATTCCTAGGATTTCATAGAGTGTGAATTATTGGGGGATTCACTGGTGGAAGCATGGTCCTGGGTAACAGCAAGACCAGTTGGATCATTGCAATATAAGTCAGAAAGAGGGGTGTATTGATGGGTTAGGAGAAAAGTGACTTCACTTGGCTGGAACATACCTGGTTTATCTTAGGATAATATTAAGAGTCAGGGTCCAGTTGTAGAGCTATGCATACCACTCTAATGGTTTTGTCTATTTATAATTTGCTGGGACACTATGCAAGAAGAACCAGGTAAGGTTACCCTGGGCCAGTCACAGTGCCATGACTCAAGGTGGCTCCAGTCATGTCAAGCTGCATCTGTACTTCCTGTGATGAACACAGGAGTGCCCTTGGAAATTGTGATTTCAATTCTTTTGAATAAACGCCCAGAAGTGGAATTGCTGAATAATAATGGCATTTCTATTTTTAACTGTTTGAAGAGCTACCATACTGTTTTCTATAATAGCTATACTAATTTTTATTTCACCAACAGTGTATATGTGTTCTCTTTTCTCCACATCTTTGACAACACTTGTCCTTTTTTTTATGTAGCCGCCATCCTGACAGGTGTGAGATAATCTCATTGTTTAATTCGCATTTCCCTGCTGACTAGTGACGTTGGACTTTTTTCATCTGTTGTCCACTTGTATGTCTTCTTCAGAGAAATGTCTGTTCAAGTTCTTAGCCCATTTTTATTTAGTTAGTTTTTAAGTATACTTTTTAAAATTCAGGTTTTTGGCTTTTTCTTTACTACTGAGTTGTAGAGGCATACTATAAGGAGATTATTCCTCATGAGACATGTAGCTCGGGCGTATTCTCTCCCATTCTATAGGTTGCCATTGCACTCTGTTGATTGTTCCCTTTGCTGTGCAGAAACTTTTTAGTCTGATGTGATCTCACTTGCTTAGTTTTCTTTTTGTTGCCTATGTCTCTGGTGTCATATCCATGAAATCATTGCCAACACCAATGCTATGAAGCTTTACCCTGGCATTTTCTTCTAGAGGTACACAGTTAAATGTTTTCTGGTCTTACATTTAAGTCTTTAGTATACTTCAAGTTGATTTTGGGGTATGGTGTAAGATAAGGTGTCTCTAGATATTTCTTAGGCAATAAATCATGTGTTCAAAAATTAATTGAATACTTCTGTGCCTTAATTTGCAAATACTTTAGGCATGCCTTTTTTTTCTGCCTTTCATTTGGTGGCTAAATTTGTAAAGCCAAGTTTAGCGCTTAAGAAGTTAATAGACCCAACGTTTATTTTAAAGTTGCATGCAACACCATTAAGAAAGCATTTGTTCATTTGTGTGTTCCACACACATTTCCTGAGAAGCTCTTGCTCAGTGTCATACATTGTACTCAGCACTACAATTGAGTAAAGATAGTTCCTTGATGGGGAACATGCTATGAAGAAGGATGAATGGCAAAAGAAAGTCTAAGTGTCCTTTAGAGGTATTAATAATGACTGGTGGAAAGCAGAGACCATAAAAGGATTATTATTGTTAGAAAATACATGAGTACTTATTCATGTGATTTTGATAAGATGTTTCCTGCAAAGAACCTTAGACTTCATGATTTTATGAGCTTTGGGAGAGAGATGATTGGGGAAGAGATATTAAGTGGTAATATTGAGTATCTATTGGTAAGCATAGCCCTAGTGAGATTCAAGAAATGTTCAACAGCACTACTGATTTGCTATTGGGAAGATAAAATAAAAGGGTCTCTCTTGCATTCATGGTACTATTGTAGTGGAAAGCCATCTGGATGGAGGTATCAAATGTCTTAAATATGTTCATAGACTTGGGTATTGAATTTTTATTTTTGAGACTATCTTCTGAGATAAAAAAAACAAAGTACGGAAAAAAGACTAAAAATAGTAACTTGTTGGTGTGGTGGTGTACATCTATAATCTCAGTACTTTGGAGGTTGACACACAGGTAAGAGGCCAGTATCAGCAACTTAGCAAGACCTTCAGCAACTTAGTGAGACCCTGCTTCAACATAAGAAATAAAAAGGGCTAGGAGTATAGCTTGAGGTAGAATTCCCAGTATCAAAAACAAAAACAAAAACCACAAACAGTAGAAACTTCACTGAGCTGTATTCACATACTTCTTCACTTTGCCCACTTAAAGAGTATAATTCAATATACTTTAGTGAATTCGCAGAGTTATAAAGTCTGTCACCACAATTTTATACCATTTTTATCACCTCAAAAAGACAATCTGTACCTTTAGTGATCAACCTTTCACCCCAAACAACCATTCCCTTTCTTTTTTGGGGGCCCATTTTTATTGTGCATATTTAAGGTGTACAACTTGATCATGTATATACATATAGTGTATATACATATAATGTAAAATAATCATTATAATCAAGCGGATTAAAATATCCATCATCTCACATGCTACACTTTCTTAAGTTTCGGTTTTGCAAGATGTAGAATAGGGTTTAGAGATCTAAGGTATAGCATGGTGACTTTAGGTAACAATATCGTACCATATACTTGAAATTTGCTTAGAGTGTAGCTCTTACGTGTCCTCACCACATGTGAAAAAAGAGGAGAAAGGGGTTTTCAGGCAAGGATGTTCAACACAACTCTATTTACAATGAGGAGCCATTGAAAAGCCCTGGCATACCGCAGAGGAACAACAGAGCAGATCATGGAACAAATGTAACAAAAATAAGTTCCTTGACTCCACTTGCTAAAATGATTTTTTAAAAGAGAGTTTAGAAGGTTTAGAAAATGCATACACTGTGATGTTAATGAGTGAAATTACTAAAAGACAAAATTGTACATATGCAATAGGTCAACAACAATGTAAGTCAAGAAATAAACACCCCCTCACCCAGGAAAAATTCTAGAGGGAAGTAAAACAAATTTGCATTGTTCCTTTGCACTTTTATTTTCCAAATTTTCCCTAGACACACTTTACATGTGTGAAGGAGAGAAACAAAGTTATTAAAAATATAAATCAGTTTTGAGGTAAAACTATGGTTTTTCCATGATAACAAGGTAGTTTTTTTTTTGTTGTTGTTGTTTGTTTGTTTTTTGTGGTACTGGGGATTGAGCCCATGGGTGCTCTATCATTGAGCTACACCCCCAGCCATTTTTATTTTGAAACCAAGTCTTGCCAAGTCATCGTGCATGGGCCTTGAACCTGCAATCTTCCTGTCTCAGCCTCCCAAGTACTGGGATTACAGGTGTGTGCCACCACATGCAACTGTAACACAAGTTTTTAAGAGCCTATATAGACTTACTTGGCAGAGTCTCCATCCCTGGACTGGTAGGAAAGAATGTCCCTGAAGAGTGAGCCAGCACGAAAGAGCATTTGATTCTGGTCGAAGACTCAATGGATACCCCAGAACTTAGCCAAAGCCATTGCCTGTCAAATTCCTCATCTGTAATGTGAAGGACTTGTGCTAAATGACTTCTCAGGACCCTTAAACATCTCCCATTTTGATCCATGTTGAAGATCACTACAACATGTGGCCTCTAGTTGCATCAAACCGCCTTTATTCACATTGTACTTCTCCCCAGCCCAGCTGGCCAATGGTATTTTCTCAGGAGTGTGTGGCAGTGATTCAGATTACATGTCTGTAATTCTAACATCCTATGAAGCGACAACCTGCAGGTCTTTCTTTTTTTTTTTACATACTTTTATTGGTGCATCGTAATCATATATCATAGAGAGGTTCAGTGATACAAACACACATGCTCCCAGCAGTTGGTGTTTCTCTCTGGATCGCACCCCGCCCCCCCGCTCCTCCCTCTACCTACATTGGTAGTGATACCTTGATATATGGACATAGCATTATTTGAACTGTTCCCTTTCTCAAGCCTCCTTTTCCCCTCCCCTAATCCTCTTCCACTATTCTATTAGTTTCTCTCCTCTTTTATCTAAGTCCCCCTTTTCCCTACTTTCTTTCTAGCTTCCACAAATGAGAGAAAACACAGGACCCTTGACTTTCGGCAATTAACTTATCTCCTTAGCATATTCCCCTGTTCCATCCATTTTCCTCCTGAAGGTCTTTCATAACTGGTCTCCCAGATGATTCTAGTCTGATCCTGTAGAATTGGTTTTACCTGTCTTCACCATTTCCCTGGAGAAAACCATCAGATGCAGGTGATGTGAGACTGGGGCAAGGTGAGGATGCCTTTGCCCATTTACCTGTACACTGGAGTTGATCAGGAAGGTTCTCTGGTATAAACTCTTAGCTCACCTCCTCCAAATGGAGGAATGTGTGTCATTTATTTAGGCATACAGCTTGTCACCACGTTGCATGAACTAAAATATCTGTTAGAAATAATCTTTAGTGATAGTCTTTGAAGAAAAGCCTAGATACCCTGCTTTTTTCTCTGGATTACAGGGGAAAAGTTTACAGCCATAGAAAACTCTGTTCGGTTTGGGTTCCATGCCCTCTAGCCAGATGCCAGCAACATCAGCAGGTGAGGGTGTGGACCACGAGGATGCTCTTGAGCACACCGTCCATTGTGTTAGGCAGACCTTTTTATGAAGCAGAAGTCCAGATGGGCCTCTATGCCAAGAGTGTGGGCTTCTCCGGTGCAATGGGTCCGCTGCGTTCTCCTGGGTGCTATGAGCTGTGTAACTGTTGGCCCTTAACACCGCCTGCTAAGAGGCTTGCAGCATCCTTGCTGGTCTACCTGCAGCAAGGGAACCAGGCTTTAAGCTCTGCATTCTACAGCCATATCCCAATCTACTGTATGTCACCAACTTGGCCTCTCCTTCCTGTACTCCTCTTTTGGAGTTATTACACATTCTTGCATTTCATGAATTCTTACAAGCTACTTTAAGTTCTTTCTGGAACAAATAATATATTGGTAACTAACTAAGACCTATTGATGCTAGATGCAGTGGCACAGGTCTATAATCCCTGTACCTGGGAGGCTGAGACAGGAGGATCACATGTTCAGGGCCAGCCTCAAAAATTTAGTGAGACCCTCAGAAACTTAGGAAGACCCTGCTTCAAAATAAAAAAAAATAGAAGAGCTGGGGGTATAGCTTGTAGGTAGAATGCCCCTGGGTTCAATCCCTAGTACAAGAAGAAGAAGGAAGGAAGGAAGGAAGGAAGGAAGGAAGGAAGGAAGGA
>PVJS01051980.1:0-13780 GCA_004027185.1 Glis glis
TATTTTATGCTTTATTTTTGAAACCGGGTCTCACGAAGTTGCGGAGGGCCTCACTAGGTAGAGAGAGAGAGAGAGACAGGGAGAGAGAGAGAGAGAGAAAGAGAGAGAGAGAGGAGAGGGAGAGAGACCGATCGCGCACGCATGCGCGCTGAGGTTGGCCGCGAACCCGGATCCTCCGGTCTCCACCTCCCAAAGTACTGGGATTACAAGCGTGCGCCACCACGCCGGGCTCACCTTTTCTTATTGAGATTTATTTTGGTGAAGGGAGTAAGTGCACGGGCACTGGGCACCACCTACTTATAAACTGTGCGTCCTGGGCATGTTATTTAAACTCAGTGCCTCAGTTTAGTCATCTATAACATAAATATCATAAGACCTACTTCATAAGACTATTATAAACTTGAAGTGACTCAGTAGCTATAAAGTGCTTAAAGCCATGCTGATGACCTAGTAAGTGCTCATTAAATGTCAGTCCTCAGCCTCTGTCTCTAATTCAACCTTGCCATTTTTCTCAAGCCCGTGTGCTTACTGTACACATTTTCCACTCTCCCATCCTCTGCAGCTATGACTTAGCCAAGCCTGACATACAGATCATTCCTTCCTATTTCTCAAGCCCACCAACTTGTCTCTCTTCCACTACTCTAATAGTCACTGGAAGAAGGAAAAAAATGAGACTTTCCCAGATGATAATGCTTCAGATGGGTTACTCCTCTGGATTTTAATTTCCCAGCTTCTAATCTACCCCTCTCATTGGTTTGTAAATATAGTTACCCTTCATTTATGTCACACAGCACTTATTTTAGAAGGCACCTATTTGCAGATAGGATTTGAGCCAGTGTAAAAGTGGATTGGTATCCATTTTGGTTGATGTTGGTTTTTATGTGCATTTATGAGGATATCAGATAAATCAGTACACCAAAGTGTGTGGGTGTGTTTTTGTTTTGTTTTCTGCATTGCTAGGGGTTGAGTCCAGGACCTCACCAATGCTAGGCAAGTGCTCTGCCACTGAGATATATCCCCAGCCCCAATACACCAAAGTGTAAATAAAACCACCACAGGGAGTGGTCTTGAATTAGAGAAAAAATATATAAAATTTTATCTGAAAAAGGAGCAAAAATATATCGTGGCTATGATTCCATCATTTGAAGGCACTGTCTTGGAAATGCAGAAGTCATCTTTGACTTTTCCAACCACTTTATTCCCTGGCCCTAATCATGCCACATCCTATTAACTGTTCCTCCCTAAATCTCTCTCTGAGATGCACTCAGAGTGCGTCATATAACTCTCTCTCACAGCATCTCTCGCAGTCTGTTTCATATTAAACTTATTTATGCACATGCCTGTCTTCCATACTAGATGTTTTATATTGGAAGGAGGTCCTGGGACCTGATTTGTCTTAATATCCTTAGCAGCATTCAGCATATAGGGGCACTACTATCTCGTGCTCCCCACCCCTACCTGTACCACACATGCACACGCACACACACTACACTACACACACAGGCACTGCTTCACTCTTCCACACATGTGTGTATGTGGGGGGATACTAGGGATTAAACCCAGGGTCATTCTACCTCCAAGCCACACCCCCAGCCCTTTTTATTTTTTGCTTTGAAAAAGGGTCTTGCTACGTTGCCGAGAGTCTCGCTTTGTTGCTGAGGCTGGCCTCGAACCTGTGATCCTCCTATCTCAGCCTACGAAGTACTATGATTACAGAAGTGTGCCACCAGGCCCAGTTCATGCTTTTTATTGTGGTTTCTTTTGCCCCATATGCTCTCACCTCCTACCTTCTCTACCTGGTAAGATCTTTATCCTTCAAAGCCCCACTCCTATTCCCTGCTCACACCCACAATCCTCCTACAGGGTCCCCTTGGAGGAACCTTGAGGGACAGAACCATCTCTTCCCTCTTCTGTCCCTTACAGTACCCATCATAGAGCCTGACACACAGTGGGCACTCAAAACATATTTATGAAATTGAACTATCTTGAATCCCTAGGACCAACCTCAGGAATAAAGGCCCTCTGTAAGCAATTCCCCCGGTTTTCTCAGCTTGGCAGAGGAGTACAAGGACAGTTTGCCTGGTCCTATGTGTCGCCCCAGGGTTTCTGTACATGAACACTGAGTTGGGCATACAAGCTGGAGCCTGAAGAAGCAGGAAACCTTCTCCCAGAAACTCGACTCTGCTGCGGGTTGCACAGTCCAGTGGCAAAATGAGAGGAGGAGGAGGAAAAAGACCAAGTTGAAAGTGCATACGAATTCAAAAGCAGAAGCTTAAGAAATTCAACAAAATGCGCCACATGTTGGTTTCCAGTAAGTAAGTGGTGCCCTTCTGGGGGGGCCCAGGGCATGGCATTAAAGGGCTTTGGGTGCCTGAAGAATCTGTGCCTAGTGGCCCAGATCTCCTGAAACACTGGCCTCTGCCACACAGGTAGTTTCAAATCCCACCCCTAAACGGTCTTTGGGAAGAAGACCATGACTTATCCCACAGGAACAGGGCTGTTGCCCCGGTCTCCAGAGCATGATATTAACCTTCCGCTTTAATGTGCACTACGATTGAACAAGCTGCCCCCATGGACATTTGACAGCCGGACAGATGGTTTTATAATTCTCGTCTCGGGTGAAAAGCAAAGGTTGTATAAAGTCTTTGGGTGTCATTTCTACCCCCATCCCTTTTTATTTTATCAGCCAAAAATGGTTTAAGTGTTTTCAGAAAAGATTCCTCTTAAGAAGATGCAAATTTATACCATCTTTCTGCATTCTTAGGATCACATGCTCTGCTTAAAATCCACACTCCACTTCGGTTACACACACGTAATTCTGCCTGACCTAGATGGAACGGAATTCTCATAGCAAACTGAGAATACGGATCAGATCGGGCCCCAAAACCAAGGGAAGAACGCTAATGGTTCGCGTGTCATCTCCATGCATAGGCTTCTTAGGGACTTTTTTTTTATTTAATTGCACCTCCTTTAAAAAAGGAAAAGAAACTGTTCCTTCATTTCTTATTACAGTGTAGGAAAGACCAGCACCTAAAGGGGTAGATTGTAATATTGAGAGACACATGTGGAAATCGCTTTCATGACGGCAATTTCCTGAACTGCTTTCAAAAGCCCTTTTTTGGCTTAAAGAGTCCATGGAGCCCTTTTAAGATTTTATACAAAGAAACTGATCAGTTTCATAATGTTGTGATGAAATTAGAGCCCATATTGCCTGGCTGGAATGACCTTACACACAGTAGCTATCCTTTTATAGATCGTCTGTGGTTGTCTGGGGGAAAGTCACCTCTCCAGGGGACAGAAAACAGAGCACAAAGGTCATCTGGGAAGGACAGGCATTTGAACCTTGTAGTAATTTGAAGGTTTGCAGAGTATTCGGACTCCCTGATTATGACCCCTGTTTTGATTTCAACACTCAGGAAAGTAGTTTTGTTGAGGGAATGTCTGATTTCCCATCTTCTTATGTAATGGGGGATAAATACATTTGCATTTTCCTTGTATCAAGGAAAATTAGGGGTGGAGGCATCAATGTATGATGAGTCTTGGAATGCCGATGTAACTTTATATTTAACAAAATCCCGGGTATTTTATCCAGTCCCAGAGCTTTCTCCACCTAGTGGCAGAACCTACAGAAGTCCTGTGGTCATGGAAATAAGCACAAAGGTATCTCACAGACTATCCTCCATTCCCAGACCAGGTCTCCTGACCCACCATTGCCTCCCTGCTAACGGAGAAGAAGCACATTGTTATTTTAGTGATTCTAATTTGTTCCTTTGCATAGAAGTTATCAGCATTAAGTGATTCTGCTCACCTGTGGCAATGTTTCTTCCTAGTGAACAAAAGAGGAGAGGAACTTCTGTTAGAATGATGATACATGCACTAGCAGGTAGGATTTCCAAGGCAGTTGTCATGAAGTCGTGGCAAACAAGGCCATGTATGACTTTCATGGGCCATGGGGAACTTTTCCTTTTGTGGTCCTAACACACACACACACACACACACACACACACACACACACACAATTATATATTATAAGCAAATTGCTAAAACTACGAAAATATTAGTAATAAATGTTAAAATATTTTCTTCAATGTAAATTCAATTGAGATAAAGCAGGCATGGTGGCACACACCTGTCATCCCAGTACTTGGGAGGAGATTGCAGGTTCAAGGACAGCTGGTTTCTTTCGATGCGAGATGACAGGACAGAGATTTCCTAATCTCCATTATCTGATCAGCCCTCCCCTAACAATAAACTGTCATATTTTTTTCCACAGGTTCAGAGATTTTGAGAGATTGTTCCAAATTCTGTTGGCTGGTAATTAACAGTGTTTTGGGGGGGGGGGAAGGAAAGAGAACCAGCATTTGCCTATTTTAGGCATTTCACACACAATCCACCGTTTGATTCCCAACAACGCTGAAGATAAAGTCTGGCTCCCCCATCTAAGCGGCCAGTCAATGGGGAGCTTGGCCAGGGGCGGGGCGTAGACATAGCAGGAAAAGTTAGGAAAATGTGATAATAACACAAAGTTCAGAGGGAACAAGACTCCAAACAAGAGACAAAGTCTGGCCTCAAGTCATACAGAAGCCGGGCATGGTGGCGCACGCTTGTAATCCCAGTACTTGGGAGGCGGAGACTGGAGGATCCAGTTTCATGGCCCGCCTCAGCTACTTAGTGAGGCCCTCCACAACTTCGTGAGACCTGGTTTCAAAATAAAGGATAAAAAATAGGGCCGGGGGTGTAGCTCGGAGGTAGAACGACCCTGGGTTCAATCCCCAGTACCGCCAAAAAAAAAAAAAAAAAGAAAGAAAGAAGCCATACAGAAAATGGAGTGAAATAGGAATTTGGGGAAAAGGAGAAAGGTGAGAGTCTGCTGTTGTAAACAGGCCAGCATGGCCAATGCCCCACTTTCCTGGTGTCAGAAAGATGTCAATGGGGAAATCAGAGTGGATAGCTAGACAATGTTATTCCTATTTTACAGCTAAAGAAACTGAGGCACAAAGTGCTTAGACAGCCTCAGGTCACAGAGCTAGGAAGGGGCAAAACTGCATCTGACTCCTAAAACCATTTCACCTAAGAACAGACGTCTCTATAAAGGCAAGTTCCCATTCAGAGCTATGTCAGTGGACTCCGAAAACAATCTCCCATTCTTGGGTATGACCATCAGGAGCAAGGCATTGCCTCAGAACCTGCCAGATGGGTCTCCATTAACATGAATGACTGTGCATGTCTCCAATATAAAACCTGTCAATCAGACTCATAAAGAAAACACTCGATGGCACAGCCCTGGCCAAAATCTATGCTGAGTGAATACACAGAAGAATATGGAGAAAGGTGTGTTTTCCTCTTTACATCTTTTCAAAGAGAATTTTGGGGAAAATGGAGTCCTGAAGAGACAGAAACCTGGCCATTCGGTCTGCACACAAGAGAAAAAAGGGGCCTACAGCATTTTAAGTCATCCATGCATTATGTGTTTGACATTTCCCAATCGATGGAAGCCCTCAGGATCACCATTTCTGTTGAAGGGACCAGCTGTAATTCTGGCTGGAGGGGGACTGTCTCAATGAGAGTCCATTTCGGCTGCCTCCCTCCACCAGGCTCCACAGAGCCCGAGTGGCCGGCCACCTGCTCGCAGCACAGAGGCAGAGCGCTGCAGGGGTGGTGGTTAGGATGGGCTGGCCCGGAGATGATGGCCGTGCAGAGGATAGCACAAAAATTAACCACAGAAGGTCTCTTCGATTCCTGCAGACGACTGATTTTAGAAGTAAAATCCAGTTTGCTGGGTTTGTTTCCTAAAAAATCTGGATTTCTTTTATAGGATTTAAAAAACGAATTTCCCCATAAACTACATCCAGCCCTTTTCCACAATCTCCTAAGAGTTGCTCACATACATAGGGCAACCTTGATTATAGTTTTATAACTATCAGGGAATACATTCCCTGATTAATTCTGTCATGTAATTACAAACCTAAACAGAGAGAGGCCTTTTATCAAATGTCTACACACTTTAATTCAGCTAATAGGCTAAGTGATCTAACTTAGTCACTGGAGAGCTACGGCAGATCTGTAAAAGCACAAATATATTTTTTACAAGTCAAATGAGTCCTTCAGCTGGGCATGGTGGCGCATGCTTGTAATCCCAGTACTTGGGAGGCTGAGACCGGAAGACCCAGGTTCACGGCCAGCCTCAGATACTTAGTGAGGCCCTCCGCAACTTAGTGAGACCCTGTTTCAAAATAAAGAATACAAAATAGGGCTGGGGGTGTAGCTCGGAGGTAGAATGCCCCTGGGTTCAATCCCCAGTTCCACAAAAAAAAAAAAAAAAAAGAGTCCTTGGAGCCTGGTAAGAACTTTGTTAAGAGCTGAAAAGAAGACCCATAGCTGGGTTTTCGACTGCGTTCAGCAGAAGAGGTGGGCTCTAGCCTACATCTCCAGGCTCCTTTCCTCGAAAACAATGGCTTGTTAAATATTGTTTTATTAGAAATTAAGGAGAACAGGGCTCTGCTGTTGCAAGGCTTATGATGAGAGTCTGAGAGTACCCAAAAGAAGCCCCCACGTCTTAAGACTTTAAAAAATTAGCCCTGGCCCAGTCCCCTTTCTCTGTGCAGGAAGGAACCTAAATGGTCCCACAAGGCAGACTTTACAGCTCCCCTGACATCTGACACTCATTTACTTAAGCATTTATTATACATTTGCTAGCATATGTACATCTCAGCTTTGGCATTTGATCACGAATTCATGCTGGGAACACTTAACCGCACTAACATCGACATAAAATAGTGAGGAGTCCATCACCAAGATTTACATGGAGTCTTCCCAGTGCCATTGGCCCACATCTGCTCACCACGCTTTGTGCTGTGTTGACTTGATGTTCAAGTTGGGATCCAAACTCGAACGGGCCATCCAATGCCACATTAACTTTTCATAAGGAAACTCATGTGTATGTGTGTGCGCGTCTGCGCTCGTGGATTTTTGGAGAATGAGGACGAATTGAAGTCATCGTTGACAACATATGAAGCCTTTAGATGTGTCCCAGCTGCTGCAACTGGCATTCGTCCCCTGACCAAGGAATTCTGGGACGACACGTTTTTAAGAAGTCCATTTTCACAGTGTGCTTCAGCATCTCAGAATGCTCTCGTGGAGAGCAAAGTCAATCCTAGGTCACTATTTCAATGTAGTTTCCTTTATACTAAATCCTACTTTCAAGAAAATTCCTGCTATGGTTCACTGGTGTTTAACCTATCATATAATATCCAGGTTTACTGTGTTAGAAGAAGCAGAACTGTATTAAGCTTTTCCCACAAGCCTGTGATTGCATTTGACCTAGTAACCTGTATTAGATTAACATTTATTCTACAACTGCACAGCAAGCCTTGCACCTTGGTGAGCCGCAGTTTATAGAGGACACTAACCATTTTTACAAGTGGAACAGGAAAAGGGAATTGAATCTGAGGGAGTAATTCCAAGCAAGTATGTTGCTGCAGCAGTTAAACTGTTTATACGAGGAGTAGGGGAATTACTTCTGACTGACCTCTCTTTTTATCTGCTTAAAAGACAAAGTGCAGGTCTCCATTGCTGGGGCAAACTCTGGGGAAGGCAGCTTTAAAATGTATAGGAGCCATAGGGCCCTGCCATCCACCAATAAGGAGCAGCTTCAAAGGCAAGGCAGCGCAGGAATGTAAACAGTGAAGTTACTGGAATTAGGATGTTTTAACAGTAGCCAGAGTTCAAATGTTTTCTCGTCACCCCCAGAACAGACCCTCCAGGTCAGGTGGGACGGGAGTGAAAAACACAAGTTCAGGATGAGAACAGCCTTTTCCATCACGGATATTTTGATGGAATGGCCTCTTGATTTTCCTTGGCCACGGCTCAGTATACGGTGGATTCATTAAGGAACATGTCAGGCTTTGAGGGAGACTGAAGAATGACAAGGGATCAGATGAGCCATCTGTTTGGGACCAAAATAAAAAAGGCTGAACCCACAAGGAAGCAATTACTAGGAAATAAAAATCAGAACTGTCTGAGCATCCACCCAACATAACAATGGGAGGAGGTCACCCCACATTATAAAGGATCATGTAATGAAATCCAATTTATTCTTTCAGTGAACCCTGGATTCACCAACACGCCCGCCCGCCGTGATGGCTGGGGAGTGTCCCTCCTAATGGAGTCTGAGGGGAAGCCGTATCTAAATTATGGACTCATCCAAGAAAGTCCAATTGTTCCTTGAAATGAAGCAAGCAACCGAGCAATAAAAGAAAAAGAGCAACATCCCTACACTTGAAAATTACAGAGTACTAATGTATTCATCTTTGTATCCACATAACCTTGTCTTCTCCTGCAGAAAAAAAAAAGATGTGATATGGTTATTTCACAATTCCAGTATTTTTTTGTCCACTTAATGTAATAACTTGGTCACTAAGTTGTCAGTGGAATTCTCCAGAAACTTCTGTGTATGCAATCGAGCTCATGCAAATCACATTTTTAAAAGGATTTATTAAAAATACAATTACCCAGCACCTCCCTAGACAAGCTGCCTCCAAGCCTGGGATAAGGCCCCAGCTTCTGTATCATTAACTTCTTTCCCAGGTGATGCGGATACACACTCCCAGCTGAGGACCATTGTTCTACAGCCCATGGAACACGGAACAGCTTCCAGTTGAGGGTCTGTTAAAGAGGTGTCAGGCTCATCTATTTAGACCCAGCAGCACAGCAGAAGCTCAATTAAAGGTTGATGAGACTTTCACTCCTACACCACAATCAATAGGGGCAATTCTACAGCTGTCAATGTCGGTGGTAACTTGGCTCCGAGGCTGCCTACCCTCCAAGATTTCTTTCCCATTGTCCATGGAGGGAGGTGGACCTGGAGATTTAGTTGGCAAGTGACAGCTTCACTCCAAGAAAGGCCTTTTCAAGCTGCTCCATTCAGAACAACAAGAAGGCATTTCTCAAATTCCCTGTAGGGGGCACGAATAAGTTACAGCCAGACATCCAGAAGGGGCTGATATTTTTGTTTTCTTTTTTTCTGAGGGGCAAGGAAAGAGGGAGGACAAAAACAAGGAGAATTCGCAGGAGGAGACAAGAGAGAAGTAAACAAGGTGCACCTGGGAATTTTAAAAAGCGGGAGGATGGAGTTCTGAGGCTGGGATAAGAATGGAATGTGCCCCCAGGATGCCACCTACAAACAGGCCTGAACGCAAGAGAAAACCCTTCAGCTGAAGCAAAGCCTGTCAATACGATGATCACTGGGATGAAAACACAGTGTGTTCAAATGCCCTACTTTAAGCCCCTCCACTCAAGTAGGGGAACAGGGGAGATTCCAGACAGCCAAAGGAGACAGTTAAATGTAAAGGATGTAATGTGATCCCCATTCATTCCCTCACCTGCCACTGAGGTTGTGAGCTTCAGCCTTATTCTCCCGCCTGCTGCGGTGTTCAGAGCAACAAAATGAGACAAAAGAGGGTGCTTTCTAGGGACAGATAATCCTGGAGCTGAAGGAGCTCTTTCACCCAAGTTCATCTTAATCCAGGCATTTTAATTCTATGGGTAATCTCACTATTGCTTGCTTGCCCTTTAGGGGAAAAAATGGGAGAAGATTGGAAAACATGACCATGGATGGTGGAATAGACAGAAACCATTTTAGCATAAATCTTTGAGGTTGTGTCATTTCAAAAACACAACATAGACTGACTCCTAAGCACACCTATCTGCCACAAGCAGGTAAACAGAGGTAAATGCCCATCCATGTCTGTATTTGTAGATGAAATCTTTTACCCAGAGAGACTCATATTTAGACATTTATGCAATTGGTAAGTGATAATGGTGGTATGGCAATGAAGCACAGAAAGTCTCACCATTCAAAGTAGAAAAGGCTTTATAGATCATTCAAGTCAACCCCTTCGTATTCCAGATGAGGAATGGGAAGTAACTCTCCAAGGTCACATGCCGCCTTCTGGTGACCGAGTCAGGGGCAGGTTCCTCTCTCCTTGCTCCCTGCCCGGTATTCTCACAGTGCCATGCTGACTGCATGATGAAGAGGGATGGAGCATGTGGCCTGAAATGTCACCCTGTCGGTTTTAGGGTGAGTCATAAAGCATCGGAGGAGCCTCTCTATACGGTGTGCAGAATTTCAAGTTGTCTGCTGTGTATAATGCATCCATTTAGCCAGAGCCTCTAGTATTAATTACCTTTGTGAGATACAATATGGCATCATGCAGCTTTGGAATCTGTACCCTTCATTAACTGTTTCCCCATTAACCTTGACTGGAAGCAAATTCCCACTCTAACCGGTAAGATGTGTTCTATTTGTAAGCACTCCCATTTCCTCTTCGAAACCATTCTCATATTCTTATTTCATTGTAAATGGTCCTGCTTGCAATAAAGTGCCATTGAACATATTTACTATTTGCTGCTTAATTCTGTCCTCCTGGAAGGAGACCGATGTCAGCTCCAACAGTAGTTAATATACCTTTGAGCACACACTGTGACCTTTCTCCAGCTCATGCCTGACTTCATTCTCAGATCTCATTAAACAGCAGAAATTATCTTCAGAAAGAGCAAAACCAGAAATGTGCAGGTTTTGTGCTCAGCTACAGAGAAGGATTTGATTTAAATGGCCCTACAATGGCACGCATGTAGAAAATAAAAGAGAGGATAAAACTTTGAGCTAAATTGGCCTGTTCTCTCTACACACTGGGCAGTATTACATGCACCATCCTGGATGCAGAGAGGATTGGAATGATTTTTGTGTCCTCGCCTGTCCTGCCTTGTGTGTTAAAATATGGGAAGCCCCTTATTAATACTCGCTGGTGTGATCTATGAGTGAGCTTTTGGAATTTATCAACCCCTAAGAGAGCCCTGAGGGAGTGGGACAGAGGAGAGGGAATTTTTGATGAGGAAAGTAAGAAAGTTAAAGGTTGGAAAAGGTCAAGGAACCAAGAGAATCAGGTCTGGGAAAGACACCGCAGAGGCCCTGAGTCAAATGTGGTTCCCCAAATACCAGAGGTGAGAAAAAGTAATCCCAAAGCAAATAATGAAAAACCAAGATGGAAGAGAGTTTGGGGAAGGAAGAGACCAAAGAGTAGTTTACCAAGAGGCAACCCCCTTCCTAGACATTGACCCTGTGCTAACTGAGAGATCTTTAGCCCAGAGAAGCTAAAATACCCAAGCTTTGCCAACCTCCATCTACTTACCAGTTTTAGCTTCTGACTCACTGAATTATCTCCACCACAAACCCTGCTATCATTTTTAGTGGTCTTGACATATATGATCCCTCCAAGCCCCTGGCTTCTCAGCTCCTTGACCTCTGATTGCTAAGGGTCATTTTCCTCAGTCCACCTCAGTCAACCACTCCCAGGCTCAGACCCCAGACTAGCGATCTTTAATTCTACTCACGCATTTGAATTACTTGAGACAGTTTTTTAAAAACATATAATGCACAATTTTAATTATCGTCAGAATCTCTGGAGGCAAAGTCAGTTATCAATATTTTTTTCTACCAGCTTTCCTGGTCATTTTAATATATAGGCCAGGATTGAGAACTACTGACCTGGATATTGTCACTATCAATAAACTACATCAATCACACATTTTCTATTTTAAGCACTCTACTCTCTGAGGCCAGTCTCCCAATTTTCAACCTAATCATTTTATGTGCCATCCTCCTCAAATCCTTTGGCCCCACTGGGACTTCTCACCTACCAACTCTGCCCCTTTTGCAGTCTATCCACCTTCCTCTCACACTCATCCCCCTCTTTACTTAGCTTAGAGTCTTTTTCCATCTTCATCTATGTATTGTATACCTGCAAATGTCATGTTCCTTTCTCCCTCTGTTGGGCGTCCCTAAGCACACCCCAAGCCATGTGTGCAGTGGTCAGGGACTTACCACAAAACTGATGAGACAAAGAGAGGGCAAACAGGGAGATGTTAATAACTGTCTTTCTTTCTTTCTTTCTTTCTTTCTTTCTCTCTTTCTTTTTTCTTTTGTACTAGGGATTGAATCCAGGGGCATTCTACCTCCCAGCTACACCCCCAGCCCTTTAAAAAAACTTTTTTTGAAATAGTGTCTTGTTAACTTACTGAGGCTGGCCTTGAACCTGCAATCTTCCTGTCTCAGCCTCCCAACTACTGGGATTACAAGTATATGCCATGCACCCAGCTATAAAGGGACTATTTCTAAAACTGTAGACAGGTAAAGAGAAAACAATAAGGGATAGGAAACACCCAAAGGCTAACAGCAGAAGAAGCAGTTACGACCTGTATACCTGGAAGAAAAAGAAAAGGGAGTAGTTTCTGGGAACCAAAAAGAGCCACAGCGACTGGAAGGAGCTTCCCAAACGGAGCTGGGGCCTCCACAGAGGGATGTAGTCATTTCTAATCAAGGACCATTGGAGAGCAGGTGGTCAAGTAAACTCACTGCAAGCCTCACTCACTGTCTCCTGCCCTCCAGTCTCTCCCCTGTGCCTGCCATTGGCCAAACCCCATCCAGAGGCCAAGGAATCCACTGAGTCATTCCATAGATGTCAGCCTCCTGGGGTACTGCACTGAAGTGAAGGAGGATGGAGAAGGGGTGAGAATGGGCTGGAGAATACCTTCCACATGGTTAACTTCACCTTTCTGCTCATACCTCCCTGACTCCAAGCCGGAAAACTGCACAGCCCAGCTGCTGGATCTGACCTTAGTCTAACACTGCAAACTCCAAGGGGTCCACAACACTACCCTGTGGTCCCCCTGTGTGTGCTGGCAAATTCACTTTCTCACTACCTTAGAACACCATTAGTCCCTCCCCCACCTCATCCCACCTTGCTGACTTCGCCTGATAGTTTACTAACAAAATAGAACTAACTAGAAAAGAACTGACTCATTTTCCCACCAGATCTTCTAGCCCTCCCACATCTGTTCCCATCTTTACCTTCCCTCCTGACCCAGACATGGCCAGTGCCTCCTCCTATTCAAGGCCAGTCTCTCCACATATGCACAGAATTCCTTCTTCCTCACCTACCTAAAAAGTTGCTTCTGAAATTAGCTATCTTCACTCTTTCTCTCCTGCATCATAAAACAAAACTTAAAAGCCTTGCCCAGCCCCTCTGATCCTGTAGTCCCATGACCATACTAAGCATGTTAGTTATTTGCTTTTCCATCATCTTGGGATGCTCTTCCCCAAGACATCTGGTTGGCTCACCCCTTCCCTTCATGCAGGTCTCTGCTCATATATCATTTATCCTCCCCTGACCATATTCAACTAAAATAGACCGTAACCCTACCCTGCCACTCTCCATCCTGCTACCCTGATTAAGTTGTCTTCAGAGCAGTTATCGCTCTGTGGAAATACTGTGTAAGTTTAGTCATGATCTCATTTTTTGGTAGCTCCAACTAGAATTGACTAATAGGTTCCATGAAGAGTCTGCAGGTTTTGTTTGCTAAAGTGTCTCCAGTACTTAGGAAAGTGTCTCATGTATGAGAGATTTTCGATGGGACATGGGGAGGAGGGAGGAAAAAGGCTCAAGTGCAGAGGCCTGGTTAGCATGACTACTTGCTGCCGCAGCAGAAATCAGGCTTATGAGATGAAATGCCTCAGATCTCAGTTCCCTAGGGATAGGTCTTTATTCAGCAGCTAGAGGGTAAGCAAATATAGAAAAACCTGTGTGAATAGTGAAGATTTCGAAGTCCTGGCTTTAATTCTGTTTCCAGACCTGCTTAACTGTGTCACTTTGAGCAAGTTACTTCACTTCTCTCTGCTTCTATTTCTTTTCTTTTTTCTTTTCTTTTTTTTTTTTTTTGGTAC
>PVJS01051981.1:0-13785 GCA_004027185.1 Glis glis
AAAATAGGGCCGGGGGCATAGCACGGAGGTAGAACGCCCTTGCGTTCAATCCCCGGTACTGAAAAAAAAAATAGGGCCAGGGATGTAGCTCAGAGGTAGAAAGCCCCTGGGTTCAATCCCTGGTACCGCAAAAAAAAAAAAAAAAGAAAGAGAAGATACCACTGGGTGTGGTGGCACATGCCTGTAATTCCAGTACTTAGGCTGAGACAGGAAGATCACAGGTTTGTGGTCAGCCTCAGCAACCACTTAGTGAGACCCTCAGCAATTTAGCGAGACCGTTTCAAAAAGTAAAAAAGAAGCTGGTGTGGTAGCGCATGCCTGTAATCCTAGTACTTGAGAGGCTGAGACAGAAGGATCACAGGTTTGAGGCTAGCCTCAGCAACTTAGTGAGGCTCTCAGCAACTTAGTGAGACCCAGTTTCCAAATAAAAAATAAAATAGGGCTGGGGGTGTAGCTCAGAGGTTGAATGCCTCTGGGTTCAATCCCCAGTACCACAAAAAGAAGAAAGAAGGAAGGAAGGAAGGAAGGAAGGAAGGAAGGAAGGAAGGGGAGGCCAGGAAGAGAATAGGAGCAACAGCTGTTGAGAAGCTAATATGCACTGAGTACTTCACAAACACAGAATACATTTCCTCACAGTATGGGGAAACTGAGGCTCTGTTTCAGAGGACTTAAGTAACTTGCTTAAAGTCATTAGCATTAGCGAAAGAAAGCCCAATCCCCCCCCCACAAAAATGCAGTTACAGCCAGGAGCAGACCCCCACACATAGGTCCAGCTAATCCTTTGTAATCCCAGTGCATGGAAGGCTAAGACAGGAGGATCACAGGTTCGAGGCCAGCCTCAACAATTTAGCAAGGCCCTCAGCAGCCTAGTGAGACCCTGTCTCAAAAAAAAAAAAAAAAAAAAAAAAAAAAAAAAAAAAAAAAAAAAAAGCTGGGCGTGGTGGCACATGCTTGTAATCCTAGTACTTGGGAGGCCAAGACAGGTGGATCACAGGTTCGCAGCCAGCCTTGGCAATTTAGAGAGGCTCTCAGCAACCCAGTGAGACTCTGTTTCCAAATAAGAAATCCAGTCCCGACTTGGATTCAGCACTGGAAAGCCACCGCGCAGCAGCTCTGGCCTGGACTCCAGCGCTTACCCCCACTGCAACCTGAGGCTCCATCCTGCAGGGATTTGGGACTAGCAGGAGATGCCTCCTGCCCCTTTCTCTGGGTAACCTACCTCCACTTCCCAGCTAGGGCTCCTGGGAGCAGGGTGAATTAGTGTCTTCCAGCCTGCAAGGGGCCTCACCTCTCCCAGTGTCACCTGCTGGAGAGCCAGTTCCAGTCTCATCTCTGGGGGCTTCTGAGGTTGTAGTGAGAGGCCCTGGGGTCCAGCCTGAGGCAGAAGACCTCTGCAGCCCCAGCCATTCCCAGCTCCCAGCCCGAGGGAAGGAGAGTACTCTGGGCCTGGGCCTTGCTCAGGGGGTTTCCTCTCTGCTCCACTGGAGGTCAGTAAAGCACAGCACTGCTTGGGTGGTCTGGCTCAGGGGTCCTGTCTTATCAGGGCCCACCATGCACCCTGGAGATCCACACACCTGGGTCCAAACAGCATGGCCACTAGCTTCTAGATCTGTGATTGACATGTCCCCTGGTCACTGTTGGGTGACTAGGTGAGCGCTTAATCTTCCTCCAGAGCCTTTCATGTACAAAATGGCATAACTATCAACCTCGCTATTCATTGATTAAATAAGATAGCAGGCACATACCACCCAGTATGGTGCACATGAAGAGTGGGTCACAGGAGTTGATTACAGTGAGCTCCAGGCCACTTAGCCATGGTAACTGGCCTGGCTTTTATTTATTTTTTCTTTCTTTCTGGTACTGGGGATTGAACCCAGGGGCATTCTACCTTTGAGCTACATCCCCAGCCCTTTTTATTTTTTGTTTGGAAACAGGGTCTCGCTAGGTTACTGAGAGTCTCACTACATGGCTGAGGCTGTCCTTGAACCTGTGAACCTATGGTCTCAGCCTCCCAAGTATTGGGATTATAGGTGTGTGCCACCATGGTAGGCTCTTTTATTCCTTTTTTAAACATTTTCTGCATATTCTCTCTCTCTCTCTCTCTCTCTCTCACACACACACACACACACACACACACACACACACACACACAAAAGAGAACTTATAGCTGGGTGCAATGGTGTATACCTGTAATCCCAGTCGCAGCGGTTGGTTTTGCCCGTTCTAGAACTTCACAGACATGGCCTGTATGGCTTGTGCTCTTTTGTACACACAGGTCTGCAGGAGTCGAGTGTGGCGTGCATGTGTCAGTGGCTGGTTCCTTTTCGTTGCTGAGCAGTGTTGGGTGGTATGGAGGTGCCACTGTTTGCCCGTCCTCCATTGGCCAGCATTGGGTCCGGCTGGGCTGTCGTGCCCAGTGCTGTGAGACGGCTCCAGCATCTGTCCTTTAGGGGTCATCTGCCTTCATTTTGTTGCATGCATGCCCGGGAGTGGAAGCACTGGTGGTGGCCGTGGCACTTTGGCTGAGCCTCTCCAAAGGCACTAGGAAAGAAGGGAGAGGAAAGGCTGTGTTCAGCTCATGCTGAAGGCCTCAGGGCATGGGCAGCACGGGGTGGGGAGACAGTGAGGCCGTGATGAATCCTACTGTGTGCAGGAAGCTCCCGCTGTCCATGAGTCTGTCCATCCCCTGAGAGCTGATGGCCCAATTGGAGAAACAAGGTATAACGCAGGAAAAGGGAAGTGCCAATAGCACATATCATGTGGCAGAAGACTAACGGGAACCTGCTGCCAGATGGGTGTCAGTTCAGAGCCAGCTGGTCAGCTTGGCCTAGGTTTCGTGAGAGTCAACAGTGTCTCTGTTCAGTTCAGGCACCTGTCTGCCTAGCACACCCTACATACCCTTCAGTGCCCAGCTTACATGTCACTTCCTCAGTGGAGCCCTCTCTGATCCACCAAGTCTTTCTCCCACCTGGGCACTTCCTTCTTAGCAGGCCCCATAATTGTCAAATACAAATGGGACTTGCCTCCCATGACCAGCATCAGATCCAGAAACCCCATGGTGAACTGGGCGTGGTATCGCACGCTTGTAATCCCAGTACTTGGGAGGCTGAGGCAGGAGGATTGCAGCTGCCAGCCTCAGCTACTTAGTGAGGTCCTCTGCAACTTAGTGAGACCCCCGTCTCAAAATAAAGAATAAAAAATAGGGCTGGGGGTGTAGCTCGGAGGTAGAATGCCCCTGGGTTCCATCCAAAGTTCCACCAAAAAAAAAAAAGAAACCCTGTGGTCATTTGCTTAATCTTTTAATTCGATGGCCGGGGGCTTCTCAGGCAGGGCAAACTGCAGCTGCATTGTTCATGCGTGGGGCCAGTTGAGTAGGGGACAAAAGGTGGTGAGTCACTCACAACAGATTTCCCAGAGAGAAACTGAAAGAGATAAGCCACCAGGACTGTGCTAGGCTTGGAACGCCAGGAGAGGAGAGAGTGCTAGCGAGCGAATGAGAGCACGCTATAACTTGATTCTGCTGGCAGTGAGGACCTATTAAAAGTTTTGGAGCGGCCGAGTGTGGTGGCACACGCATGTAATCCCAGTACTTGGGAGGCTGAGACAGGAGGATCACAGGTTTGAAGCCAGCCTCAGCAATTTAGTGAGGCCCTGTTTCAAAATAAAAAGGAAATAGGACTGGAGGTGTAGCTCAGAGGTAGAATGCCTCTGGGTTCAATCTCCAGTGCCATAAAAAAAAGAAAAAGTTTTGGAGCAGGAGAGTGACATAACCAGAGATTAATTGATGACATTTTTAAGGGAATATTTAATTAATTAATTAATTTTTATTTATTGGTGCATTGTAATCATATATCTTGATGGGTTTCAGGGTGGTAGAAGTATACATGCACACATCGGTCAATTAGCCCTCCCCCAATTCCCACCCCCATTCCCTCCCCCATCCCTCCTTTCCATGTTCAGCATAGTAGTTGACTTTGATAAGTTTGTGTATGTACATCCTGTGCATTAGGGTGTTTCCCTCTTCCCCCCTCCCATCTCCCTCAGTTAGGTCGCCTTCTTTACTCATCTTAGATTTTCTCCATCTTTGTCTGGAGTCCCTCCTATGCCCTATTCTCTCTAACTTCTGCATATTAGGGAGAGCATCTGACTTTTCACTTTTTGTGACTGACTAATCTCACTTAGCATAATGTTCTCTAATTCCATCCATTTCCCTGCAAATGATGTAATTTTGTTCTTTATGGCTTCGTAAAATTCTATTGTGTACATACCCCATAGTTTTGTAATCCATTCATCCGTCGATGGGTATTCTGGCTGGTTCCATAGTTTGGCAATTGTGAATTGTGCAGCTATAAATATAGATATGCCTGTATTGGTCTGGTAGTTTGGTTTCCATTCTTTTGGGTAGATGCCTAGAAGTGGTATTGCTGGGTCATACTGTAGGTTCATTCCCAGTCTCCTGAGGATCCTCCACACTGTTTTCCAAAGTGGTTGCACTAGTTTGCAATCCCACCAACAGTGTATTAGAGTTCCTACTTCTCCACATTCTCGCCAGCATTTGTTATTGTTTGTGTTTTTAATGATTGCCATTCTTATTGGGATTAGGTGAAATTTCAGGGTAGTTTTGATTTGCATCTCTCTGCTAATGATGTTGAACATTTTTTCATACATTTATTGGCCATTTGCATTTCTTCTTTTGTGAAGTGTCTATTTAGTTCACTTGTCTGTTTGTGTGTGTGTGTGTGTGTGTGTGTGTGTGTGTGTGTGTATGGTACTGTGGATTGAACCCAGGGGCATTCTACCACCAAGTTATACTCCCAGCCCTACTTTATTATTTTGAAACAGGGTCTCGCTAGGTTGATGAGTCTCACTACTTGCTGAAGCTGTCCTCAAACTTGCAATCCTCCTGTTTCAGCCTCCCAAGTTCTGGGATTACAAGCATGCACCACCATGCCCGGCACTTGCCCATTTTTTGATTGGGTGGTTTGTTTTCGTGGTGAGTTTCTTGAGTTCTCTGTATATTCTAGGTATTAGTCCTCTATCAGAGGAGTAGCTGGCAAAAAAATCTTCTCCCATTCTTTCGGCTCTCTGTTGAGGTTCTTGGTTGTTTCATTTGCTGTGCAGAAGCTCTTCAGTTTAATGCAGTCCCACATAGTGATCCTCTAACTTATTGTGCCTTTGGGGTCTTGTTGAGGAAGTTTTTGCCTGTGCCTGTGTGTTGAAGAGTTGGACATATGCCCTCTTCAAGTAGCTGCAAGTCTAATTTCCAGGTCTTGGATTCATCTTGAATTGACTCTTGTGCAGGGTGAGAAAGTGGGGTTTATTTCCATTTTTCTGCATATGATTAACCAGTTTTGCCAACACCATTTGTTGAAGAGGGTATCTTTTTTCCAGTGTATGTTTTTAGCTCCTTTGTCAAAAATCAAATGGCTATAAGTGTATGGATTTGTTTCTGAGTCTTCTATTCTGCTCCTTTCGTCTGAGTCTTCTATTCTGGTCCATTGGTCTATCTGCTTTTGTGCCAATACCATTCTGTTTTTATTACTACGGCTCTGTAGTATAGTTTGAATTCAGGTATTGTGATGCCTCCTGCATGGTTCTTGTTGCTAGGAATTACTTTGGCTATTCTGGGTTTTTTGTTGTTCCAAATAAATCTTCTATGCCTGTGAAGAATGACCTTGGTGATTTAATGGGTATTGCATTGGATCTGTAGCTCACTTTTAGAAGAATGGCCATTTTTATTTATTTATTTATTTATTTATTTATTTATTTATTTATTTATTTTTGCGGTACTGGGGATTGAAGCCAGGGGCTTTCTACCTCTGAGCTACACCCCCAGCCCTATTCTTTATTCTTTATTTTGAAACAGGGTCTCACTAAGTTGCGGAGGGCCTCACTAAGTAGCTGAGGCTGGCAGCAAACCTGCGATCCTCCTGCCTCAGCCTCCCAATTACTGGGATTACAAGAGTGCGCCACCACGCCCGGCCGGAAGAATGGCCATTTTTAATTGGTGACATTTTAAAGCAAGACATTTCTGAAAAAGAGAATAATGAAATTGTAATTTTTACCTTTTGCTCTGGTTTTTGGGAATGTGTACTTCAACACATCAGGCTGTTTTATTTTTATTTATTTATTTATTTGTTTCTGTGGTACTGGGGATTGAACCCAGGGGCATTCTACCTCTGAACTACAACTTCAGCCTTTTTTTTACTTTTTAATTTGAAGCAGGGTCACACTAAGTTGTGAAGGGCCTCACTAACTTGTTGAGGCTGGCCATGAACCTGTGATCCTCCTGTCTCAGCCTCCCAAGTACTGGGATTACAAGCGTGTGCCACCACACCTGGCATCAGACTGTTTTAACTATGTTCATAATGGGAAATTTCTCTACATAGAGAAGGAATGAGGACACGGTATTGGGTTGCTGCTCCTGGGTTTTGGCAAAAGTGTCAGACCAACGATGAGGCTGTAGCCAGCTATGCAGAAGTAGGCTAATGTGAAGGATGAACGGATAGACTGAGCTACTACTACCCAACCCACAGATGAATTGCTTTTTTTTTTTTTTTTTGCGGTACCAGGGATTGAACCCAGGGGTGTTCTACCTCCGAGCTACACCCCCAGCCCTATTTTTTATCCTTTATTTTGAAACCGGGTCTCACGAAGTTGCGGAGGGCCTCACTAAGTAGCTGAGGCTGGCCGCAAACCCGGATCCTCCAGTCTCCGCCTCCCAAGTACTGGGATTACAAGCGTGTGCCGCCACGCCCAACCAGATGAATTGCTCTTATCCAGGCCTGTGTGATGCTGTCCACCCACCTCCCACCTTCAGCATCCCTCCTGTCCTCTTTGGGTTTAGGGTTTGTGTTTGTTTGTTGATATTGGAGATTGACCCCAAGAACATTCTGCCTCCGAGCTACATGCCCAGCCCTTTTTATTTTTTTATTTTGAAAGGACTCACTAAGTTGTTCAGGGTCTCACTAAGTTGTTGAGGCTGGCCCCAGCCTTCAATCCTTCTGCCTCCCTAGTACTGGGATTATAGGTGTGCACCACCATGCTCAGTTCCTCTGGTCCTCTTTGGTTCAGAGTAGAGTCATCTCTTTCAGGAATCTTTTCCCCAGCCCCCAGCTCCTCAGGAGAAACTTCCTTCTTTTCTCCATGATCCTGCTGCACCTAGAACATTTCCTTGCTGTGACAATGGCTTCATTGTCCTCACTAAAATGTGGGCATCAGTAGTTCATGGGTGTAGAGATGGGTACTAGCCTACCAGATATTAACAAGTATTTTAAAACTATCACAGTGGGACAGGTAAAAATAGATCAATAGGACAAAAAATAATGGGAAATAAGTATATTATATTAGTTTACTAAAGATAAGTGTATTATAAAGGTGGCATTTCCAATCAGTGAGTAATTATGAGTCATTAAAAAATATGGTATGGGCTGGGTGTGGTGGCGCACACTTGTAATCCTAGTACTTGGGAGGCTGAGACAGGAGCAGCGCAGGTTCGTGGCCAGCCTCAGCTACTTAGTGAGGCCCTCTGCAACTTAGTGAGACCCTGTTTCAAAACAAAGAATAAAAAACAGGGCTGGGGGTATAGCTCAGAGGTAGAATGCTCCTGCTCCTGGGTTCAATCCCCAGTACTGAAAAAAAAAAAAAAGATGGTATGGGCTGGGGGTATAGCTTGGGGGTAGAGAGCACTTGCCTAGCATACACAAGGCCTTGGGTTCAATCCCCAACACCACAAAAAGAAAAAAGGAGCCACTTAGAAAAAAAAATAAACTAGACCTCTCCCTTCACAACTTATATGAAGATAAATTATAGATGGCATGGAGGTGCACGACTGTAATCTCAGTACTTGGGAGGCTGAGACAGGAGGATCGCAGATTCAAAGACAGCCTCAGCAACTTAGCAAGACCCTGTTTCAAAATACAAAATAAAAAGGGCTGGGGGTGTAGCTCAGAGGTAGAATGCTTCTGAGTTCAATCCCCAGTACAAAAAAACCCAAAATTACAGATGGCATAGTTGATGTAACAAAGATACAGATGTTCCAAAAGAAAATATGGATGAATTACTTTTTTTTTTTCTCACTAAGTTGTGGAGAGCCTAAGTTGGATGAATTGCTTTTATTTATTTTTTGTGTGTGGTACCAGGGATTGAACCCAGAGGCATTTTATCTCCAAGCTACATTCCAAGCCCTTTTTACATTTTGTTTTTTTAAATAGGGTCTCACTATGCTGTTGAGAGTCTTGTTACACTGCTGAGGCTGTCCTCAAAACTGCAATCCTCTGTTTTAGCCTCCTAAGTACTGAGGTTATAGGTATGCACCACCATGCCCAGTTGAATTACTTTTATAATCAAACTATTAAGGGTTAGAAAAAAAAACCTTTGTTTTGACCTGAAACTCTTTTAAAGCCCTAAAAGGAAAAAAGTAACCAGATGATGAGCCAGGCGTGATGGCACACACCTGTAATTTCTGTACTTGGAAGGCTGAGACAGGAGATTGTAGGTTCAAAGTCAGACTCAGCAGTTTAGCTAGGCTCTCAGCAATTTAGTGAGACCCTGTTTCCAAATAAAAAATAAAATAAGGCTAGGGGTGTAGCTCAGAGTAGAATGCCCCTGGGTTCAATCTTCAATACTGCAGAAACAAAAACAAACTAACCAGATGATACAAAACTGTAAAATTCCCATATGGCAAAAATTCTATCGCAGGCAAAAAAAGGAAAACATATTTGCAAAATATAAGACTTTCTTCATTTCCAAAGAGATCTTACAAAAAGCTGGGTGTGGTGGCACACGCTTGTAATCCCAGTACTTGGGAGGCTGAGACAGGAGGATCCGGGTTTGCGGCCAGCTTCAGCTACTTAGTGAGGCCCTCCGCAATTTAGTGAGACCCTGTTTCAGAATAAAGAATAAAAAATAGGGCTTGGGGTATAGCTCAGAGGTAGAATGCCTGTGGGTTCAATCCCCGGTACCGCAAAACAAAAAAACCCCACAAACAAACAAAGAGATCTTGCCAAAAAAAAAAAAAAGACAATTCAAATAGAGAAATGGGCAAAGGATATGAACAAGTTGTTCTAAAAAATGAGAAATTCAAGTGGTTAATAAGTATATTGCACACATCAGCATGCTCACATTTCCAAATGCAGGGTGGTAAAGGAAGACAACAGATGCCATTTTTACCCCTCAGATTGGCAAAAATAAAGAGACTGCTAATACCAAGCATGATGCATGACGCGTGTGCAGCGAGATGAGAACTGGTAGATATTGCCGATGGCAGTGTGAACGGGTGCTGCGTCCATATAGAGGGACCTTCATAGTCAATGGTGATCATGTGAAAGCTTCCATTTCTCAAGCATTCCCTCGAGGGAGGGGGATCAAGCTTACTTTTATGACCTAGCCTCAGAAGTCACAGTGTCCCTCATTTCCACACTGTCCCATTGGTTCGTTGCCCTATTCATTGTGACAGGACCAGAGTGTGATGCCAGAGGTGAGGACCAGCAGGGGCCATCTTGGAGGCTGGCTGGTTTCCAATTTCAAAGGGGAAAGCTTGGCACCAAGTGCTGGGTTAAACATACTATCTATGATCCACTTTGTAGATGAGGAAATGAGGCTATGGAGGCTTAAATACGGGTGGGTCCCATTTGGCTAGACCCTTTCTTCTTTTTTTTCTTCTGTGTATGTATGTGTGTGTGCATTTGTTTTGTGGTGCTGAGGATTGAACCCAGGTCCTCACTCTTGCCAGCCAGGCATTCTCCCACTAAGCCACATCCCAGCCCTCGGCTAGACTCTCTATTCCACCTTCTTGTGGGTCTCCCTGCTGTTGCTCTTGCTCCTCTGATCTGAAAACATATTCATATTGGATCATCTCCCCACTCAGAATAAAATCCACACTTCAAGGCTCTGCTTGGCCCAGCCTACCCCCATGCTCAGCTCCTCCCACCTCCGCAGCCCACCTTGCTCAAACAGCTCTGGTCATCTTTCTGTGCCTCAGGGCCATTGCACCCAGCTGTTCCCTCTGCTTGGAAATCCATGCCTGCCCCCAGGTCTCCACCCAGCTGCCAGCTTCTGCCATCTGAGGTCAGTGCACATGTCAGTTTGCTCCTAGGAGGGACCTTTCTGATCATGCAGCCCAGGGCCCAGCCTGCCTCCACCTCACCTCCATCCTCCTTGTCTCCACCTCAGTACTACTCTCCTGGATCCAATCAGGATTCACACATTGTATTTAGCTGTTACTTCTCTTTAATCTCATAATTTAGAACAGTCAAGTTAATGATAATGAATGTTTTGAGGAATCTAGGACTGTCATGTTGTAGAGTCTCTCTTTCTGGATTTCTAACCTGATTGTCTCAAGATCTGATTTGGGGTAAGAATTTTTGGGAGAGCATGACATGGGGGAGCTGCCAGCATGGGGGAACTTCTACCACAGCATCCTTTCAGGAGGCCAATGATTTGCTCTCCTGGTTGGGAAGTGTCTGCTCGATTGCTTCATTGGGCAGGTGCACTTTCCCCTCTGTCATTGATAATTCGAGGGATAAATGGCTTTTTGAGTGTTTTGAAATGCTTGAATGGTGTCCACTCTGGTCACCCTATTCTTTTTTTTTTTCAGTACTGGGGATTGAACCCAGAGGCATTCTACCTCGGAGCTACACCCCCAGCCCTGATTTATTTTTATTTTGAAACAGGGTCTCAACTAAGTTGCGGAGGGCCTCACTAAGTAGCTGAGGCTGGCCGCGAACCTGCTATCCTCCTGTCTCAGCCTCCCAAGTACTCGGATTGCAAGTGTGTGCCACCACAACCAGCATGGTCACCCTATTCTGTTATTCCTAGTAAAGGCAAACCTCTGGGTCCCTGGCCAGGTCCCCACTCGTGGGACATGCACATAAGAGGCTGCTTGAAGGTGTTTGCTGCTTAAGATGCTCCACAGAGCAGAGCCAAGTGTCTGTTTACAAAAGGACGGTTTGGCCAGGCGTGGTGGCGCACGCTTGTAATCCCAGTGCTTGGGAGGCGGAGACCAGAGGATCCAGGTTCGCGGCCAGCCTCAGCTACTTAGTGAGGCCCTCCGCAACTTAGTGAGACCCGGTTTCAAAATAAAGTATAAAAAATAGGGCTGGGGGTGTAGCTCAGAGGTAGAATGCCCCTGGGTTCAACCCCCGGTACCACACACACACACACACAAAAAGGACTATTTGGAGCCTGGAGCTGACAAGACAGCAGCACTGCCCCTTCTACAAACAGGAGTAACTTTTCCTGCCATGGTCTTCCCCAGGCTGGGCCAGAGAGGAGACACATCACAGGAGAACTAGTGGTCAAGAAACTAGGTCATCCAATTCCTTATGGGGACTCATGCTGTGGCCACTTTAAGGATAGAGGGAGTTGTCCAGAGGCACAAGGATGCTGAAAACAGCCAACTCAAGGTTGCTCAAGGAGTGGCAGTTTCTTTGTGACATGGGCTGGGAGGCATTGGTGGGCTCTGGCACACAGGAAAACTCACCTAACTCACAGGGCTGCCAAATAGCCAGGTTCCTCCAGGGCTCTCAGCTGCTTTCTGTGGGTTGAGTGGTTGGGGCTGTTTTATCTCAGGGATGGTAAATGAGCTCACATTTCATGCCTAGAGAAAATCACTGTTCTGCCTTCCCAGCTAGCTCTTTTATTAGTCGGAGAAGAGGTGGGTTATCTGCATTCAATTCCACCTTTGAACTTCAGTTGGATTTGGTTGTATATTTCAAGCCCAGATGTCCACCACCGGTGTGAAATAGTGACTCAGGCCAGGATGAAGCCAAAGGTCTCTAGGAATGTGTTGGAAAGAGACAGGAAATCCTGAGCCTGAATTATCTTCTTTTCATGGTGAGGAAGGCAGTTGGAAACACCTGCATTTCCGTGGATGAACTGAGCAGATTTCTAGCCACTAATTCATTCTAAAAGTCATTACTGGGCACCTACATGTGTTGGCGTTGAGGTAGTGAGCCTCCAGGCTCCCATGCCCCAGAGGATTCAAGAGGTAAAGATCTAATGGGGAAAGCTGAGGAGGGTGAATTGGTCTGAAAAAACATTTTTTATTTCAGGAATAAAAGGTGCTAATGAGTAACATGATTAAACCCCCTTTTAAAAAGAAAGCGTGAGCTTTACATTGGCAGAAAAGTCTTTAGCGTGTGTGGAATGAAGTCTGTGTGCCCTTAATATGAAGTGTTGTCATTTTTTTATTTTTCTAATGGGTGAATACTGAGCCCCGAATCTGTGATGGTGTACTTCCAGCTCGCACCTGTAGAGGGAGCCTTGTCTACCTTACAGTGCTCACAATGCAAAGCTTTCAGAGGAAGAAAGAAAAAGGCTTTTTTACAGAAAAAAAGTTGGAGGGTTAAAGGCAGTCTGTTTCAAAATTGCAAACAGTCGCGGTGGTTGTCTCATTTTCTCTTCTCTGTTGGTTCCACTGTGAATGAGTTGTAGCGTAAAGAAGTCTGTAGAAATTGCCTTTCCTCTTCGGATGCGACCAGAGGAACCCGGAGGTGGGATTGTTATTGGTTGGGTTTTTTTTTTTTTGAGGGGGAGGTGGACATTTTCCCACAGAATTCCACGAGCGTATGTCTCTATGCCTGTCTAAACACTCGCTTTACCCGAGGCTGATATGCTGTAACAGGGGTGGGGGGATTGGGGGGCTGCCGCCGCCGCTGACGCATTTTCCCTGTCGGGATCTAATTCTGCCGTTTGGGGACTAGCTTGATACGTTTCAGGGCGAGTCTGAGGTTGCTGGGAGGTCCAGGGCACCCCACTCCCCATCTCGCGACGCCCCATCCTCATCCTATCTTCTCCTGCACCGGGGGAGGAGGGAGGTCTGTTTGCTTGGAGGACTGTTCGCTTCTCTGATCCGCGTGGGTCTTCCCTCCTGCGGTACTGAGCCTCCGCGGACAGTGCGCGCCTAGGTCTGGGATGGAGCAGCAGTCTTGGTATCATCCTATGACTTTACAACTGCGCGCCGTAAGCAGCCCGCACGGTGTGGTCCGGTGAAGCACAATGACCCGCCAAGCCGGGCGGGGGACGGCGGCGGGAGCGGGAGGGAGCGGGCCGCAGGCGCTCAAGATCTCGGAAATGTTTGGGTCGAACAGGTGAGCGCCGCCAGGACACTTGGTCGCCTGTGGGGGGCGGGGAGGAGGGGAGCAGGCGCGGCGTAAACTAAGTGGTGAGAAAGAGACAAAGGAAGAGTGAAGAGGCGAGATGTGCGGAATGGAGGGAGGGGAAGGGGGAAGGGAGGGGAGGGGCAGCCGGGGGGTAGCGCGGCGAGGAGCTCGAGCTTGAACTTGATCGAGAACGGGGGGCCCTGAGGTGGGGGTGGGGTTCGACAGAGAGCCGGCCACGTGCCTGGCTTTCCCAGGTCGGGGTCCTCCAGGGGCCGAGCCCCGAGGCCCGGCGGTCCCGCCCGACGAGGACCCGGGTCCCCCGGGCACCGACAGACCCCAAGGCTCGGGCGCCGAGAGTTCCCTACGAAGCCTGAGTCACTTTCTTTGGGCCAAGTCTCCCTCTCTGGCCTGAACGCAGACAGTCCCCCTCACCCACCCACCCCAGGACTCCAAGACCGCGGCCTCCGAGAGCTAAGGGCCGGCCCGAGCCCACCGCAGTCTTTCCCGGGCTCGGCCCCCCGCACGGATCTCCCCGAAGCGCTTCTCCCTTAAGAGCGCTCTTCCCCCAGAGCGCACGGCGGCGCGTCCAGCGCGCCCTCATCCCCCTACCTGGCCCGGCGCCCCCTCCTGCCTCTCCTCCCCACCCTCCTTTCTCCTCTCCCCTCTCTCCGGGTGCCTCCTT
>PVJS01051982.1:0-13780 GCA_004027185.1 Glis glis
AATGCCCCTGCGTTCAATCCCCGGTACCGCAAAAAAAAAAAAAAAAATAAATAAATAAATAGTGCTCAGGGTGTGGCTGGGAGGTAGACCGCCTCTGGGTTCAATCTCCAGTACCACACACACACAAAACTATATACAAGCTGGGCGTGGTGGCGCACGCTTGTAATCCCAGTACTTGGGAGGCTGAGACCAAAGGATCCAGGTTCGCAGCCAGCCTCAGCTACTTAATGAGGCCCTCTGCAACTTAGTGAGACCCTATTTCAAAATAAAGAATAAAAAATAGGGCTGGGGGTGTAGTTCGGAGGTAGAATGCCTCTGGGTTCAACCCCTGGTACCGCAAATAATAAATAAATAAATAAATAAATAAACAAATAAACTATATACATATAGTAAAAAAAAGTAAGTATATAAATTACAATTATATGCATAAATTATTTACATATATTTTCTAAATAAAATACATTGTATACATATATATCATTTTCTTTATTACATGTCTATAATTTTATATACATGCATTATTTTTTCTTTCTCCTTAACAGACCAAAGTTCCCCTTTAGTTGTCTTGTGAATGCCCATCACACTTCTTTTTTGTGTGTGTGGTACTGGGGATTGAACCCAGGGCCATTCTACCTCCGAACTTCACCCCCAGCCCCATTTTATTTCTTATTTTAGAAACAGGGTCTCAAGCCAGGCGTGGTGGCACACACTTGTAATCCCAGTACTTGGGAGGCTGAGACTGGAGGATTCAGGTTCGCGGCCAGCCTCAGCTACTCAGGCCCTCTGCGACTTAGTGAGATCCTGTTTCAAAATAAAGAATAAAAAAAACAGGGCTGTGTACTGGGGATGGAACCCAGTGGCCTTCTACCTCTGGGCTACACCCTTGGACCTATTTTATTTTTTATTTGGAAACATGGTCTCACTAAATTGCTGATGCTGGCTTCGAACCTTCGATCCTCCTGTCTCAGCCTTCCAAGTACTGGGATTACTAGCATGTGCTACCACGCCCAGCCTAATTTTCACTTTAAAATGGTTAATTTCATCTAGGCACGGTGGTGCACGCCTGTAATTTCAGTACTTGGGAGGCTGAGATATGAGGATTACAGGTTCAAGGCCCGCCTCAACAACTTAGCAAGATCTTCAGCAACTTAGTTAGACCCTGTCCCAAATTAAAAAATAAAATAGGGCCAGGGTGGGGGGGTAGCTCAGAGCTAGAAAGCCCCTGGGTTCAACCTCCAGTACCAAAATATTAAAAAATAAAAAAAGGTTAATTTCATGTTAGGTGAATTTTACTTCAATAAAAGGCATATTGTATGTGTATTTACATATATGCATATACTTTTTTATCAGTCATGTTATCCCTAGCTTAGCTAAATTTGTTAAAGTGTTGGCAAGAAAAAATGATATCCAAAACCTGAGGATAAGGATAAAGCTAGATACCTTGCCCCTCCTCCACCCCCAAGCCTTCCAATAAACTTTCTTTATTTTCAAAAGGTAGGTAGGGGCCATCTCCCTAGGGCTCTGTCAACAACCCAGCTAGGAAAAGAAGGCCCTAAACCCTATGATTATGTTGAAACTAACCAAACAAAGGCAATAGTTGAATCACCTTTTAAGAGTTGCTAACGATCTCCATGGGGGGCCAGTGGACCCAAAACTTCCAGGTCTCAAATACACACAGGTCAGTATGGCTGGGAGCAGAGTTAGGGAAGAAGCTCTCACTCTCTCTCACTTTCTCTGCTGCCGCCATGGGCCTCTCTCCATTTACCATTCTTGTTCTCCATCTTTCAAAATGGCCCCAGTGAGCCAATTTGCCCCTACAGTCCCCCTGGATCTATGAAAATGCAAGAATTTATCATGACACTCACAAGAGGATCACAGGCTTGAGGCCAGCCTCAGCAATTTAGCAAGACCCTGTTTCAAAAAAAAAAAATAGCCGGACATGTTGGCACACGCTTGTAATCCCAGTACTTGGGAGGCTGAGACAGGAGGATTGCAGGTTCGCGGCCAGCCTCAGCTACTTAGTGAGGCTCTCCGCAACTTACTCAGACCCTGTTTCAAAAATAAAATAAAATAGGGCTGGGGGTGTAGCTCAGAGGTAGAATGCCCCTGGGTTCAATCCCCAGTACCATAAATAAATAAATAAATAAATAAATAAATAAAATAGGGCTAGGGGGATAGCTCAGAGGTAGAGCATCCCTTGGGTTCAATCCCCAGTACCAAAATAACAAAAAAAATCAATGTATAAAATTAAAAACTCAGTTTCTTTTTTTTTTTTTTTGCAGTACTGAGTATTGAACCCAGGGTCATTCTACCTCCGAGCTAAACCCCCAGTCCTATTTTTTATTCTTTATTTTGAAACAGGGTCTCACTAAGTTGCAGAGGGCCTCACTAAATAGCTGAGGCTGGCCGCGAACCTGGATCCTTTGGTCTCAGCCTCCCAAGTACTGGAATTACAAGCGTGCGCCACCACGCCCGGCTCCAGTCAGCCCTTTTTATTATTTATTTATTTTCCTGTGATACTGAATATTGAACCCAGGGGCATTCTACCTCTAGGCTACACCCCAGCCCTATATTATTTTTTATTTGGAAACAGGGTCTCGCTAAGTTGCTGAGAGCCTCACTAAGTTGCTGAGGCTGTTCTCGAACCTATGATCCTCCTGTCCCAGCCTCTCAAGTGCTGGGTGTGTACCATCACACCCGGCTTATCAGAGGTTTTTGTTACACTCCTCAGAACCTTCGAGATCCCAAACTTCACTGATGACTCGACCATGACTTAGGAAAGCCGTTTGGAGCACAGATCAGGGACCCCACTGCACCCTTCAGAGCTCTAAGCTCTCCCCACTTTGCCTGCCTTTCTTTCCTTCCTGGGCTCCTCTGTCCTGACCCAACAACTTCTGTCACCTGCCTCCTCCCTGCATGAAGGTCCCTTTTTTTTTTTTTTGCGGTACTGGGGATTGAACCCAGCGGCGTTCTACCTCCGAGCTACACCCCCAGCCCTATTTTTTATCCTTTATTTTGAAACTGGATCTCACGAAGTTGCGGAGGGCCTCACTAAGTAGCTGAGGCTGGCCGGGAACCCCGATCCTCCGGTCTCCGCCTCCCAAATACTGGGATTACAAGCATGCGCCACCACGCCCGGCTTCGAAGGTCCCTCTTGGAGGCTGTTCCCCTGCAGGGCTTTCACAGAGCCTGTCCTCCTCCCAGGAAGCTGCAAGGACTGGACATCTGACACCCTTGGCCTTTGACACCCTGTCCTCCTACTCTGACCCTGGGGCGAGAGGTGGCCTCAGCTGTCCCAAGCGCCCAGGGGTGCATTGTAAGCCTGGGCACCCTCTCTCTGTGGAAGGGCCTGGGGCTGCTCCCTGCAAGGGGAGTATGGAAGGGAGAAAGGAGAGAGAACTTCTTAAACCAGTCCCCTCCTCCCAGACAACACCAGTTCACTTCAGCACCACCATAACTATTTCAAGGAAATTAAACCACTTGGGCCCTTGCTGGGGATTAAATTTTGTACAAACTGTAATTTAGGGAGATGTCTCTGTACTCTCAAGCCCCTCCCCTGGCCCTTGTCCCTTCCTGGTGTCCTCTACTCCCCCTGCCCTTTTTTGTGTGTGTGGTATTAGGGGTTGAATCCAGGAGTGTTCTGCCTCTGAGCTATACACCCAGCTCTACTTTATTTTTTATTTTTAAATTTTTTTTTTTTTGTGGTACTGGGGAATCGAACCCGCGGCTTCGTGCATGCTAGGCAGGCACTCTACCACAGAGCCACATCCTCAGCCCTAAATTTTTTATTTTTATATTTTGTTGGTACTAGGGATTGAACCCAAGAACATTCTACCTCCAAGGTACACATTCAGCCCTTTTTTATAGATTTTTATTTAGAAACAGGGTCTTGCAAGGCTGCTGAGAGTCTCGATAAACTTCTGAGAATGGCCTCGAACCTATGATCCTCTTGTCTCAGCCTACCAAGTACTGGGATTACAAGTGTGCACCACCATGTCCGGCTCCTATTTTATTCTTTATTTTGAAACAAGGACTCACTAAGTTGCGGAGGGCCTCACTAAGTTGCTGAGGCTGGCCGTGAACCTGCGATCCTCCTGTCCCAGCCTCCCAAGTACTGGGATTACAAGCGTGCGCCACCACATCCGACTGAAACTGTATTTTTTTAAACAAGGTCCTCAGGTGAAGCTGATGCCACCAGCCCGAGGACTGGTTGTCATTAGACCGCACTGCCTTCCCAGGAAATGATGGGGCCTGATTAGGGGACAGTAAAGGCAACCCTGGGCACAGTCACCTCTCCTCCTGGTCAACTGTACACCATCAACCTCATGACTCTGCGGTGACAGGAATTGAGAGGAGCACAGAGCTCACGACAGGAAGTGCACGGGGCCCCGTCACTGAATGAGGTGCCTCCCGTTCAGAGAGGGCTGCACGTCACATCTGAGGGACCCGGGACTGATCAGGCCTCTCAGATCTGTACAGGAAGGGGAAGAGAAACAGCTAGACCGTGAGTGACAAGGGCAGTGGGGACACGTGTTGCTTCCTCCTGGGCCTGGTAAAGACCCCATAAGAAAGCTGATCCCATGGGGGGGGGGACACTAAGAGCTGTGTGCATGTATGTTAACATCAAATAGATATTCATTGTGATGTGAGACTCCAGTGCACCAATAAAAGCATGTTAAAAAATAAAAAAAGAAAGCTGATCCCATAGCCCAGCACAGTGGCACACGCCTGTGATCCCAGTACTTGGGAGGCTGAAACAGGAGGATTGCAGGTTCAAGGCCAACCTCAGCAACTTAGTGAGACCCTGTTTCACCACGTAGAAACATTTTTAAAAAGGGCTGGGGGTGGAGTTCAGAGGTACAATGCCCCTGGGTTCAATCCCCAGTACCAAAAAATTAAAATATAAAGAAAGAAAGATTGCAGCCAGGCGTGGTGGCGCACGATTGTAATCCAGTACTTGGGAGGCTGAGACAAGAGGATCACAGGTTCAAAGCCAGCCTCAGCAATTTAGCGAGACCCTGTTTCCAAATAAAAAATAAAAATAAAATATGTCTGGGGGTATAGTCCGGAGGTAGAAGGCCCCTGGGTTCCATCCCCAGTAGCACACACACAAAAAGAAAGATTGAATTTCAATTATTGGCAGAAAAATGGCCAATAATTGAAATTCAAGTGGCAACTGGTTGGACCACTGTAAATAATAGATTAAGAGGCAGAATGAAGCCGGGTTCAGTGGTACACTCCTATAATCCCAGTACTTGGGAGGCTGGGAAAGGAGGATCACAGGTTGGAGACCAGCCTCAGCAACTTAGTGATTCCCTGTTTCAAAATAAAAAAAATAAAGCCTATAATCCCAATACTTGGCAGGTTGAGACAGGAGGATCATAGATTCAAAGCTAGCCCCAGCAATTTATTTATTTATTTATTGGTACTGGGAATTGAACCCAGAGGCATTCTACCTCCAAGCTACACCCCCAGACCAATTTTATTTCTTATTTGGAAACAGGGTCTCACTATGTTGCTGACAGCCTCACTAAATTGCTGCGATCCTCCTGTCTCAGCCTCCCAAGTACTAGGATTACGAGCATGTGCCACCACGCCCAGCTAGCCTCAGCAATTTAGAGAGACCCTGTTTCAAAGTAAAACATAAAAAGGGCTGGGGGTGTAGCTCAATGGTAGAATGCCCCTGGGTTCAATCCTCAGTCTCTCCCTTTCTCTCTCCCTCTCTCTCTCTCTCTCTCTCTCTCTCACACACACACACACACACACGCACACATACACACATGCACACACACAGAGGCAGGATGCCTAACAGGTTCACTGGCCAAAGGCAGCCAGGGCTCAGCCTCCCTGCTTCCTCAGTTTCCTCCTTTGGGAACGAACCAGTAGCCAGCGGCTGCAAGTGTCTGGCTGGTGAGCAGAAGGCCAGCTCAGTAATAAGGCCAAGGTCGGAGGCCAGACTTCAAATAAGCTCAGTTCCCTTGCTTTGCCTCTAGGGTCACAGACAGGCCCCTCAAATCCTGCCACCTGGTCATTAAAGGAAGCAGCAGCCAGAGTGTAGACAGATCAAAACAAATCCAGCGCCGCTTGTGCACACAGCCAGTCGGGCAGTGACCCAGGGCGATTCCATGGCCTCTTGGATGTGAAGGGCGCCGCATCAGAACCCACCTCCCAGAGCCTAATCAGTTCCAGAGAAGGCTTTCTTCTCTGGGGGCGGGAGGGGGGGATCAAAGCCTTTCGTGCTAATCATCATTGGGCATTAATTACTTGTTAAGTAACCCAAACCCGACCAGGAGCCGCTCCCTGCCCCCATCCTGGCAGCCTCCATGCCACCCTTGATCTTTCACCTGCATCAAATTGGGAGGAAGTCGCCAGCAAACCTGGGAATCCTGAGACCCCGGCGGCCCGGGCAGCGGGTCATTCAGGGACTTCTTCCTTTCCTGTTAACTTTTTAACCCCACCAGCCAGGAAATGCATAAATATAACCCCAGCCTCGCCTCTCCGTTCCCCCGCCTTATTTAATTAGGTTCTCATAGAAACCATGACAGAAACAGGCAGATCTGGGGACACACAGCTCACTATTCACAAGTTGTGTGGCTTGAGACATACCCAGGTACCTCTCCGAGCCACTGGTCTACACCATGCAGATAAGACGATCCACCTCCTAACCTCATGGGAAGGATAAAGTAAAATCTGAAAACTGCGTGTAAAACTGGTGTGGGAGCCCAGAGTGGTGGCGCATGCTTGTAATCCTAGTACTTGGGAGGCTGAGACAGGAGGATTGCAGGTTCGAGGACAGCCTCGGCAAGTAGTGAGACTCTCATCAACCTCGTGAGCCCTGTTTCAAAATAAAAATAAAATAGGGCTGGGGATGTAGCTCAAAGGTAGAATGCCTCTGGGTTCAATCCCCAGTACCCCCCAAAATTAATTAGTTAATTAATAAAAAATAAAACTGGCATGGTGCTGGGGCTGGGGCTCAGTGGTAGAGAGCTTGCCTAGCATGTTGGACCCCTGGGTTCAATCCCCAGTACAACAAGCAACAAAAACTACCAATGCTCATAGCACCATTATTCACAATAGCCAAAGAGAAGAAACAGCCCAAATGTCCAGCAACAGATGAATGAAAAACACAATGTGTAAAATAAAAACAACAACAAAAAGAGGGGCTAGGATAAAGCTCAGTGGCAGAGCGTGTGCCTAGTATGTGTAAGGCCCTGGGTTCCATTCCCCAGCACCACCGTGAAAATAATAATATTATTATTTTTTTGTGTGTGTGGTACTGGGGATTGAAGTCAGAGGCATTCTACCTCCAAGCTACACCCCCAGCCTGAATTTATTTCTTATTTGGAAACAAGGTATTGCTAGGTTGATGAAAGTCTACTTGCGGAGGCTGTCCTCGAACCTGCGATCCTCCTGTCTCAGCCTCCCAAGTAGTGGGATTACAGGCGTGCACCAGCACGACTGGCTCTATTATTATTATTATTTTTTTGTGCGTGTGGTACTGGGGATTGAACCCAGGGGCGTTCTACCTCTAAGCTACACCCCCAGCTCTATTTTATTTTTAGTTTGAAACAGGATCTCACTAAGTTGCTGAGGCTGGCCTCAAACCAGCGATCCTCCCTTCAAAAAACAGGAAAACAGCCAGGTGTGGTGGTGCATACTTGTAATCCCAGTACTTGGGAGGGTAAGACAGGAGGATCACAGGTTCGCGGCCAGCCTCAGCTACTTAGTGAGGCCCTCCGCAACATAGTGACACCCTGTTTCAAACTAAAGAATAAAAAATAGGGCTGGGGTTGTATCTTGGAGGTGGAATGCCCCTGGGTTCAATCCCCAGTACGACACACACAATAAAATAAGGTTGGGGGTGTATAGCTCGGAGGTAGAATGCCCCTGGGTTCCATCCCCAGTACCAAAAAAAAAAAGGAAAGCTTTCAAAAAAGAGGGAAAACGGTCTGTGGAGCAGCTGGAGGAACAGGAAGGAAGGAAAGAAAGAAGTAAAAGAGAGGTAAGGAAAGAAAACCTATATTTAATGACAGGTGAGGCATGACTTCTCTGCAATTATCTAGGTGACCACCAGGGGCACTGCTCACAGTTTCCATGGCAAGGTGAAATAAACTTTTTGTGTGTGGTGCTGGGGATTGAACCCAGGGACATGTTACCTTGGAGCTGCACCCCCAGGCCAATTTTTATTTTTTAAATTTTGAAATAGGGTCTCACTAAGCTGCTGAGGCTGGTCTCAAACCTGAGATCCTACTGTCTCAGTCTCCCAAGTACCAGGATTACAGGTGTGCGCCACTACGCCCAGCAAAATAAATCCTTAAAAAAAAAAAACAAAACCAAAAACTTGCAACAAACATATCTCTAAAATCACTCATCTTCACTGGGGTGTCCTCTCCTGGAACCCCCCTGAGAAGAGGCCAACATCAATGCTATAGGAGGTGTAGAACGAAGGCGGTGGAGCGGGGTCTCCCAGCTGTGAGCAGCATCTTACCTTTGAAGTCTTCTTTGGCCAACTGACCACAGGGACCCCAGTGATGGCCAGACTCGGGTCATCATCCGCATGTTCCTTCAGGACATTCTGTGGCCAAACAAAGGAGACATATTAGCCCAGGGTGAAGGGGAGGTGTCTAAACAGGGCTGGAGGCTGGACCTCAGCCAGCCGAAAACTGAAAGTCTCCACAGAATCAATGCCAGCCCATCAACAACCACCAATCAATAGAAAATAAGTCAGCAGGGTCCCCTGGGGTCCACCACACATACACTATCCCCCTCCCCAAAAATACTTTTAAAGGCGAATCACAAGCCAGGCGCGGTGGCACACGCTTGTAATCCCAGTACTTGGGAGGCTGAGACCAGAGGATCCGGGTTCGTGGCCAGGCTCAGCTACTTAGTGAGACCCTTCACAACTTAGCGAGACCCTGTTTCAAAATAACGAATAAAAAATAAGGCTGCGGGTGTAGCTCGGAGGTAGAATGCCCCTGGGTTCAATCCCCAGTACCGAAAAAAAAAAAGCGCAAATCACACGGCCAGGCATGGTGGCGCATGCTTGTAATTCCAGTACTTGGGAGGCTGAGACATGAGGATCACGGGTTCAAGACCAGCCTCAGCAATTTATCAAGGCCCTCAGCAACTTAGTGAGACCTGGTTTCAAAATAAAATAGGACTGGGGAATGTAGCTCAGAGGTAGAATGCCCCTGGGTTCAATCCCCAGCACAACAACAACACAAAAAAGGCAAATCACACACCTTTCTATGACTTCCACGTACCATGAACTTATGACACCAAGTATTTGCCAAGGAAATTGCAGATTCATACGCACATAATTTCACTTACTTCTTACCAAGTACTCTGGGGGAGGTGGGACAGTGGCATTATATCCACAAATTCAACTATGCACTCAGAGAAAGAAAAGCAACTGTGAGGTCTTCTTTTATTATTGGTACTAGGGATTGAATTCAGGGGCATTATACCTCCAAGCTATATTCTCCAGCCCTTTTTTTAAAATTTTTATTTGGAAATAGGGTCTCACTAGGTTGCTGAGAGTCTCACTACTTGCTGAGACTGTCCTTGAACCTGCAACCCTCCTGTCTCAGCCTCGCACGTACTGGGATTACAAGCATGCTCCACCACGCCAGGCTCAACTGTGAGATCTTGATACTTCTGGATCCCTGACTCTGCATGCTTCAGTCTGCTCACAATTTGTATCCTAATCCTGATGCATAAGGGCACATAATCTGTGTTTTGCAACCTGAGCCCAGATCACAAGACTGAAGATAGAGTCATCCTGCCAAATGACACACACACACTACAAAAAGCCAGGCATGGTGACACATGCCTGTAATCCCAGTAATTGGGAGACTGAGATAGGATCATAGGTTCGCTTCAGCAATAGAGAAAGACTCTTAGCAACCTAGCAAGACCTTTTTTTTTTTTTTTTTTTTTTTTGCGCAACTGGGGATTGAACCCAGGGGCATTCTACCTCCAGGCTACACCCCCAGCCCTATTTTTTTATTCTTTATTTTCTTTTTTCTTTTTCCGGTACTGGGGATTGAACCCAGAGGCATTCTACCTCCAGGCTACACCCCCAGCCCTATTTTTGATTCTTTATTTTGAAACAGGGTCTCACTACATTGTGGAGGGCCTCACTAAGTAGCCGAGGCTGGCCGCGAACCTGCAATCCTCGTGTCTCAGCCTCCCAAGCACTGGGATGACAAGCGTGTGCCACCACGCCCGGCTCAGGTCACAATTTTTAAAAAGGAATGACCGTGTTGGATTCTAAGCCTCCCAAGAATTGGGATTACAGGCGTGCGCCACAACGCCCAGCGATCCATCGACCCTGATTTCACACTATGCAGATACCTGTGATCTCACCACCATGCACAGGTACATCTGTTGTGTGCCTGCTCTGCACATTGATAGAATTCTGTCTGTAGGGTAGGACTGGTCTTCCCCATTTCACAAAAGCAGAAAGCTTAGATAGTCCAAGTGACTTGTCCAAGGTCACACAGCTGGAAGGTGTAGAACCCGGAGTTGATCCAGCCCACCTGACTACAAGGCAAAGTCAAAAGGCTGGGGAAGCTGGCCATGGTGGTGCACGCTTGTAATCCCAGTACTCGGGAGGCTGAGACAGGAGGATCAGCCTCGTGGCCAGCCTCAGCTACTTAGTGAGGCCCTCCGCAAGTTAGTGAGACCCTGTTTCAAAATAAAGAATAAAAAATAGGGCTGGGGGTGTAGCTTGGAGGTAGAATGCCTCTGGGTTCAATCCCCAGTACTGCAAAAAAGAATAGAATAGAATAGAATAGAATAGAATAGAATAGAATAGAAGGCCAAGGTATCTGAGCCAGTTACAAGGTCACCGAAAGCCATTCTTGGGCTGCCAGGAGACGTGAGGAAAGCGGTGAGTTAAGAACATCCTTCAGCTAGTCATGGGGACCTTGGTGGGAGAAGAGGCGCTAGGGAAGGGACGTCATTTCGTAGTCTGCGGGGTCACATGGGAATGACGCAGGGCGCCCCCTGGGCTACCGAACGGCTGCTAGTGATGGAAAGAAAGAGAAGAATCTGAAAAAAATCTCTAAAAATTCCCTCAGTCCAATAGTAGGAAACTGGTTAAATAAATTGCAGCACTTCCAAATAAATAAATAAATAGATAAATGAATTAATTAATTAATAATAAAAGGCTGGGCTACACATTCTCAGGAAACCATTCTATTACTTGGTAGAGCTGACCTATACCCCATGATTAAAAAATATGAAGCTGGGCACAGTGGGGCACAGCTCTAATCCCAGTACCTGGGAGGCTGAGACAGGAGGATCACGGTTCGAGGCCAGTCTCAGCAACTTAGCAAGGCCCACTGCAACTTAGTGAGACCCTGTTTCAAAATAAAAAATACAATTGGGCTGGCGGTGTAGCTCAGAGGCAGAAGGCCCTCTGGGTTTAATTTCCAGTCACACACACACACACACACCCCCCCCAAAGGAAAAAAAAAGGTTGGGGATATAGTTCAGTGGTACAAGGCCCTGGGCTCCACCTCCTGCATCACACACACATACACAAAAAAAAAAAAAAAAAAAGAAAGAAAGAAAGAGGGAAAAAAGGCTCACCAGAAAGATGATGCCCTATTTTTAGTGAAAGCCTTAACTCTTCCTTACATATAGGTCCCACGTGGCTGGGGAGAAAGCCCTCTTTCACAGGACTCTTTGGACCCTTAGACCACTAGTCCCAGACTCTGGGTGAGGGGTGACACCCTCGAAGGCCAGCGTGACCCAGGCAGTAAAGCGGACGGTGTAAACAGACGAAGGCGACAGGTAGAGGCGAGGCCTGTGGCAGTTTGGACACCTCGTGCCCCACGTGAAGAAGGGCCACGCTACGTAATTCCAACTCGTCACTACCCGTGGGGAGGAAAGCCCCCCCCACAGCACAGGATTTTCAGAAGAAATCCAAGAACCAGAGTTTTACTTGAAATCTGTGCATTTAAAAATGTTGGCAGAGCTGGGCGTGGTGGCGCACACTTGTCATCCCAGTACTTGGGAGGCGGAGAATGGAGGATCCGGGTTCGCGGCCAGCCTCAGCTACTTAGTGAGACCCTCCGCAACTTAGTGAGACCCTGTTTCAAAATAAAGAATAAAAAATAGGGCTGGGGATATAACCTGGATGTAAAATGTCCCTGGGTTCAACCCCCGGTACCACAAAAAATAAAAAAATAAAAATAAAATAAAAATGTTGGCACAGATGGGCATAGTGGTGCATGCTTGTCATCCCACCCAGTATTTTGGAGGCTGAGACAGGAAGATCGCAGGTTCATGGCAAGCCTCAGCTACTTAGTGAGGCCCTCCAAAACTTAGTGAGACCATTTCCAAATTAAAAAAAATAAAATAAAATAGGACTGGGGGTGTAGCTTGGAGGTAGAGTGCCCCTGGATTCAACCCCTAGCACCAAAAAAAAAAAAAAAAAAGTGTTGGCAAACTGGCCAAAACTTAAAAAAAAATAAACAAAACCCAACACTGCCTGGCATGGTGGTACACACTTGTAATTCCAGTACTTGGGCGTCTGAGCAGGAGGATTGCAGGTTCGTGGCAAACCTCAGCAATTTAGTGAGACTCTCAGCAACCTAGTGATACCCTGTTTCCAAATTTAAAAAAAAAATTTTTTTAAAGGTCGAGGGGTGTAACTTGGGAGGTAGAATGCCCCTACATTCAATCCCCAGCACCAAAAACGCAAAACAAAACAAAAATAACAATACTGTGAGCCAAACACGTCTGTGGGCTAGTCTGGACAGTTTACAAACTGTTACCAGTTTGTAAACACTGCTGGACATAAGATTAAAAATAATGCCTGCTCCTCTTGGATTCTTTGAGTTTCCGTTTGAGCTGTCTCAAGATTTCTTGTCATTTCAGAATCACAGCTGGAGTTAGTAGCACACAAGCATTGGGATACAGGGATATCTGGTTACAAAAACTTATTACTGGCTTCAGTTAGTAGTGATTAATAAGTTAATAATGATAAATAACAATTTAAATCACATTTTAATTTGTGTGTGTGGGTGGGGAGGGGTGTGCTGGGGATTGAACGCAGGGGCATTCTACCTTTGAGCTACACCCCTGGCCTTATTTTTTATTCTTTATTTTGAAACAGGGTCTCACTAAGTTGCAGAGGGCCTCACTAAGTAGCTGAGGCTGGCTGCGAACCTGCGATCCTCCTGTCTCAGCCTCCCAAGTACTGGGATTACAAGTGTGCACCACCACACCCAGCTTCTAAATCATGTTTTAATTAATTAATTAATTAATTTATTTATTTATTTATTTTGTGGTACCAGGGATTGAACCCAGGGGCATTCTACCTCCTCGCTACACCCCCGACCCTACTTTTTATCCTTTATTTTGAAACTGGGTCTCACTAAGTTGCGGAGGGCCTCACTAAGTAGCCGAGGCTGGCTGCGAACCTGGATCCTCTGGTCTCAGCCTCCCAAGTACTGGGATTACAAGTGTGAGCCACCACAACCAGCTCACGTTATTTTATTTTATTTTTTTTGCGGTACCGGGGATTGAACCCAGGGGCGTTCTACCACCGTGCTACACCCCCGGCCCTATTTTTTATACTTTATTTTTTTTTAATTTTTATTTCTACTTCTTTTTTTTTATACTTTATTTTGAAACCGGGTCTCACGAAGTTGTGGAGGGCCTCACTAGGTATATAGAGAGAGAGACAGGGAGAGAGAGAGAGAGAGAGAGCTGAGGCTGGCTGCGAACCCGGATCCTCCAGTCTCCGCCTCCCAAAGTACTGGGA
>PVJS01051983.1:0-13779 GCA_004027185.1 Glis glis
CCTCCTGGCCCACCTGGCTCTCCTGGCCCTCCTGGCCCTCCTGGCCCTCCTGGCCCTCCTGGTCCTCCTGGCCCTCCTGGCCCACCTGGCTCTCCTGGCCCTCCTGGACCTCCTGGACAACCTGGCCCTCCTGGCTCTCCTGGCCCTCCTGGCCCTCCTGGCTCCCTCGTGTCGGGTAAGTCCTCACCTCCGCGCCTCTGCACTCGCCATTCCCTCTGCCTGGAATGTTCATTTCCAGGCAGCTCTCCTTCCTCCTTCAGGATTTGGCTGTTACCTTGCCACCTGGATGAGGTCTTCCCAAACCTTTCTACTAAAATTGATGTCCCCTCCCCATACGCTCCCTCACTCCTTCTCTGTACTCACTGCTCTCCGACATGCTACCTATCAAACCCTGACAAAGAAGGCAGCAACAAGTTTGTGTTAAACAACCAAACATGGCTTCTATTTACTGACTCAAAAAAACATTCCCTGAATTTTCTTGAAAGAAAAAGACAGTGGCCAAAGAGCATGGAGAATGTGATCGCAACTGCTAAAATTATCCGCACATGTCTCTGTGTGTCGTGGCCAGAGATGTATGTCTAGAGAGTCAGAGAGCCACCAAAATGGCCCCAGAGGCTGTGCCTGATGCTAGATGCCAGATCGTCCAACCGTCGTGAACTTTTACAATCAGAAAGAAAAGCAAGGCGTTTTGAAGACTACATACCAACACAAACTGAAATGGGCCCCAAAGCTGCTTCTGGAAGGACTCACACATAGAAGTCGGCTAGAAGGGTCTGGCCCTAGCACAGAGAGTTTTGCAACTTTCCAATGCTATGGACGGTTTTCCAATTCGAGCAGGGAGGGGAAATAGAGGCTCCAGGCATCTGTGCACTCAGACACCCTGCTCCTTCCACAGCCACACTCACACACAGGCCCCCATGATGCCCTGCGGAGCTGCCTGCTCCCCCTGCTCTCAGCTGTACACACATAGGAAGCTGGGGGACTGCAAGACCCTTTTTTGTGGTCATGTAATGCAGACGGGGCTTTGATTCCAGAAATGGCAGAAGGCCAGCTGAGCATGTCAAACCAGGCTGTCATGGGGAGTCTGGGGGTGGGGGGACTGCAACTCTCTTCTCTCCACCCTGACCACCACCACAGACCAAATTATATTCTTTCCGTTCTCAGGCAACCAGAGAGCTCACGGAGGAAAAGGAGTGGGGGTCCGGAAGGCAGCTGCCCACCTCTGCAGGTCTGGTCAGCAACCCATACCAGGGGCTGCGCTGTCAAGAATGGTCCCCGGGAGGCACACAGAGGTCTGGAAGACTGTGAGGCCAGCACAGAGGGGCTGAGGCTGCTCGTGAGCCAGGGGGTACAAAGGTGCCCATGGCAGGGACCCCCCAAACCACCTGAAGAGGCCGAGGAGCTCTCACTCCTCCTACAGATGGCAGGACCGAGGGCATGACAAGGGAGACAGGAAGCAGTGCTGTCGGAGGGACCACGTCCCCCGACAAGGCCTGGCTCTCAGGAGGACCACTGGGGTTTAGAAGCAGAGGCCTCTCAACACAAGGCCCATGCAGCCTCCACACCACAGGCAGGTGTCGGGGCCAGGCCACAGCCCTCCGTCATAGGTTCTGACCCGTGAGATGGCCCAACTCCTCTGAGGACACCCACAGATAAATGCCACACATGAAATGGCATGTTGAACACCAGCAGGCTCACGAACCTCCCCTAGGAGTTCATCCACAAAGTCTAGTAAGAACCTCTCCAGAGTGCAGGGGGACACTGAGTCCTCAAGAAGGGACAGAACCTGCCCAGGGTCACAAAGCCAAAGAACAGCAGAGCCAGCATCAGAATGCAGAAGACCCTACGCAGGAGGCAAAGAGCCAGCCAGAGGCCGGCTCCCTCGAGAAGCAGAGACGGAGCCAGAGGCCGGCTCCCTCTAGAAGCAGAGACGGAGGACAGAGCCCAGGTCCGGGACAGCAGGGCCACATGCATCCCAGGCAGGCCCAGCCCCAGCCGGTGCTGTTGCGAGAGGGGTCCTGTGTCCAGGCAGCTGGGTGGAGACCTTCGGGGAATGCTGGTACAGGACTTCCAAGCCTTCGCAGACCACGTGCACCAGGGCCCGCCATGCTCTCAGCATGCGCAGTTCCTCAGCTCCTCTGGGCACTCACTGTGGCCGCTGCCCCAGAGGCGTCAAACGCACGCATACATGTGCACACATGTGCCATTTGGGGGCACGCCATCTCACTTTCCCCATGCTTTCCCTCCCAGAGGCCCACACCTGTGAGCCTTCCTCAGAGGCTGCCCAGGGGTTTGCCTCAGCTTCAGAGAACTGCAGGTGCCGCGACCCCAGGTGGCCCCAGCCTGGAACGGGAGGCCCAAAGCCCATTCCCTGGAACCTGGAGGCACGATGTATACTCCTGAGCACCTAGACTGGGCCTCAAGGGCACGGGCTCAGCTTCCTCCCACTCTCCATCCCGCTTCCTCCCTCCAGTGCTGTCTGCTCGGGGACCTTCCCTGATGGGCCACCTGCACAGGATCCTGCCTCGGGCTCTGCCGCCGGCACCCACTGGACTGCCCGGGGAGTTGGAGGAATCCCGACCCATTGAGGGACTTACAGGGAGCAAACAGGCCAATGGCAGGCCAGCTGCTTAATCCCACATAAACCAGACAGACGGTAGCCCAGCGCAGGGCGGTCACACTGAGGCCAGTCTGGCCGTGTGTGGGGCCAGGGCCCTAATGTCAGATAGAGGACGGAGCCCAGGTCCAGGACAGCAGGGCCACGTGCGTCCCAGGCAGACCCCTGGTGGGCACATGGGAATGGACATTTTCTCCCACCCTACCCACCGACCTCCACTACCGGACCCCTCTCCCCACCTTTGGGGCCTATTTCAAGCACAGGAGCCCCTTTCTGAGCACCTCGGCACCTGGAGCTTCTTATAGAATATCCACAGCTCCTAAGCGACTTCACAGACTGCAGAACAACAGCTCTGTCCCTCTCACTGCTCCTACAGCGGGCGCCTGTGATCTGGAAGCCCCTACCCCACCCTGCTCCCAGCATCTGGTCCTCGTCCTTCTGGGAACACTTCGATTTTCCTTGGAGAGCCACCCCTCACCCATAAAACACAGGACACTCAGTTAAATGTGAATTTCAGAAAAACATGTAACTGTTTAGCAGCAGTATATCTTCTTGCAATATTTGAGATATACTAATACCAAAAAATTATGTTACTTATCTGAGATTCAGATTTAATTGGGCTTTGGGCATCCTGTAGTTTATCTGGAAATCCTACCCTTCCTTTACTCTTGTCCACATGGTATGGGCAGACCTGATTTCCCCGGAGTCATCTGCTCTGGGAGGGTGGGACTTTGTCACTGTTGAGAACACTCTACCTCCCTACAGGAAAATCTTAGCTGAGAAAGAAGCCAACACAGAGGAAAAGAGAGTTAAGAAATGAAGCAAGAGAGAATGGGTCTGACATCGTTTGAGACCCTAGATCAAACCACACCTGAAGCTAGTGCCCCTAGAATTTCAATGACATGAAGCACTAAATCTCCCCTCTCTGCCTGAGCCAGTCTGTGTTTTCTGTCATGTACACTAAGCGAATCCTGCTCAATCTACTCCCTTTTATCCCGCCCACGGCTGGCATGACGCTGGACTCTCAAGTCAGACAGGCCCAGCTCCGGTCCCAGCTCTGTCCCCTCCTCATCCTAGGGCCATGAAGCCTCTGTAAACCTCGGTTTCCTCTTCTGTAAGACACAGATACTCACCTACGTCTGGGGTGCTGGGCTATCAGCTCTCCATCACTGTAACAAATCCCTGAGATATTGACTTACGAGGAGAAAGGGTGTATTTGGGCCCATGATTTTAGGGTGGATTTGTAGGCCTGTGGTGGGTGTGCCGGATGCAATGAGGGGGAGCATTCCATGGTGGAGTAAAACCGCTCACCACAGCGCCAGGGAGCAAAGAGAGCAAGAAGGGGTTGAGGCCCCACACAATCCCCTCTGAAGGCACACCCTCAGTGACCTGAAGACCTCCCGCTAGCCCCCGCTCCTCCCACAGGCCACCGGGGCCAAGCCCTTACCATGGGCCCATTACACATATCCAGACCAGAGCAGGTGCACATATAATTTTACCATCCAACCCAGGACAGTTCGGAGAGTTCGTGTGTGTCATTAACCAGGATAGCAGAAGGAAAAGTCCGGGGTGAGCTGTCTACAGCTGCGCACCCCGCCCATTTCTACCTCACCTCGGCCCATGCCCCCGTTTTGTCCACCCCTCCCCCACCACTGCCCTCTGCCCAACACACTCCCCCCTTCTGGACACCTCCTGATTCATTTCTGCAGCATTGGTTTTAATGCCCCTCTCAGGGAAGCCATCCAGGAGAACTGTCTCAGCATGGCCTCACTGTGTCCTCGCAGCAGCCCCTGTACTCTTGGATGGCTGGGTGACAACAGGGTCCGAACATTTCTTCCTGGTGACTGACAGCCCTACGGACCACACAATGCACAGCACACACAGAACGGCAGGCGGTCAACAGCGACACTCCCTGTCCCCTCCACAGGTTCTATGTCTCCTCCCTGCGTGGAAAAAGCCATCCTGGGTGTGGTGGGACAATGAATGGCGGAGTGGGGAAGGCAGGGGCAGAAGAGCCCCCACCCTTGGCCGCCTGGACATGCTGATGTCCTGGGAGCCACTGGCTCTGCAGGAAGCCTCGCCCAGCCCGGCAGCCCCAGGTGACTCGCTGGCCTGTGACAGCTTCCACTGATCTGAGGCCAGCATGGACTGGACCCGAGCCCGCTACCCATTCCAACATCCAGTCTGGCTCCTGCTCAAAACGCAGGCCCGGTCTCCTGTGGCCTGAGCCAGCTCTGTCAACAGCAGCAGTCAATGCAAACCGGGCAGGTGCAAGGATCCACTACACTGAGACCAAGACCGCCCCGTCCCACACAGCCCCCAGCCTCCCAGGGTAGGCTCCCCCCTAACGTCAGCGCCCTGGCTCACACCCCAAGCCAGATGGCATGGTCCTGCTCTGCAGCCCTCAATGGCTCCCTATTACAACCAACTGAAAACCCTCTGAAGTACTGCCCTACCTTCCCAGCCCTGCTCACCGGGAGAGAAGTGGTTATGGTGGTAAAAAAAAAAAAAAAAAAAACACTGCCCCAAGAGCTGGGTACTCTGCTTCAGTGTCCCCATTTGTACAAAGGGAGGAAGCCAGGCAAGAGGGTGTCTCCAAATGCTTTCCTACTACAACCGTCATGGTTCCCTGGCTCACAATAGGGTGGGCTGGGTCCAGCCCTGATCTCCCTCCTATCTCTGCTGTCCTTCAGGGTACTCCAATGGGCTATCGCCTCTCACAAAGTCACCTGTCCGTCCTCAGGAAGCAGAGTACCTCAGGGAGAAGGAAAGGAACTAGGGGGCAGGGGATGTATGGTCCTTAAATCAGATCTACCTCAGCACCATACCCAGCTTTCCCAGTCCAAATACCCCATGCCAGGGAGCCACAGTGACTGCAGACAGAGAAGCTCAGCTTTAGATAGAGGGACAGCAACATACACAGGCTGAAGATCCTTTATCCAAAACACTCGAGCCCAGATGGGCTTTAGATGTCAGATTTTTTCAGATTTTGGAATGTTTACATTACACAATGGGATGTCTTAGGGATGGGACACAAGTCCAAACACAAAACGTATTTATATTTCATTTACACTTTCTACACATACGTATCTTGAGGTAATTTTATACAAAATTTTAAATAATTCTGTGCATGAAACAAAGCTTCATGCTCTGGAATATTCCACCTGTGGTATCATATCAGCACTCAGAAACTTTCAGATTTGGGAACATTTCAGATTTCAGTCTGGGGGAGCTCAACCTGTACCCTCATGGAATGAACAGCAAACACAGACCTGCACAAACACCCCAGGAGGGACCCTGGCAGCTTCAGCCTGACGATCTGCACCTCAGGTCAATTTTAAAATACGCTGAGTCCTAATGGCCATGAGCTCGTAGTGTGCAGCAACGCAGGTGGCCTCGCTGAGGGGCCCGATGCTGCCCAGATTGCTAGGCACGGGGCTGGCTGGCACTTACCAGACTATGGTAAACTTCTCTGGGCCTCAGTTTCCTCCTCAGTATACTCAAGGGATACAATTTCTACCTTGTGGAGCTGCTGTGATGACTAAATGAAGTAAGATTTGTGAAGTGCTTTGGACAGCGAGCAGCTGGATCTTTGGAGGCACTATGTAGATGCTTGTTAGAAATAAAAGTAAAGGTGATCAAGTACATAAAGACATGTTTGTGATATAGAAGAAGGATGATCCTAAGAAAAAGAAGCATGACCGTTTGGAAACATCTTCAGCATCTATTGATTTTAACACTGAAGAGGGGACGGACCTCCGTGGGGATTTTTGCCTCTCTGGCTGGGAATATGACAGCTTTTCAGGAAGTACTGACATGCTCTTGAATTAGCTGTAGAGTCCTGGAAAAAGTTTGACTTTTTCAAAAAATGGGAAGACTGGACTGGCAGGAGAGGTCACCTGTAATCTCAAGTTGAAAGAGTATTAGACCAAGGGCTCCAGGTGACCCTGGCCCAAAGCCTGCACAGGGAGCATGAACTGCCCAGACTCGAACCACTGCCTCCACTAATCACAGGACAGCACCAGCACGGCACAGCCCTGACCAGGCCACTGGAGTGGGCTGCAGGTGGCAGGTACGGCACCCAGGGGCACACTGAACAGCAGAGCAAAGAGCCCTCCAGCACGGCGAGGGCTTTCAAAGCCCTGTTGTGACTGGCTGCTGGACCTCGGCGGTTGGGGCAAGGACACTCCTTTCTTGTTCTCTCTACTTTTGTGCATGTCTGAGATTTCCTATAATAAACAGGAGAGGGAGGAGGGGGAGGGGCAGGAGAAGAGGGAGGAGAAACAGCTTAGCCTAAAGAGCAGGGACTGGAGTTTCGAATCAGCTGGCCAGCAACCAGGATCCTGTTTTGCAGGGGTCTGAGAAGACACTGGATTCCTGTTAGACACAGTGAGATCACAGCAAGGGATCAAACTGTGTGCCACACTGACTAAAGGCCAGATGCCACCCTGAGCACGCTTGTGCTTATTAACTCATACGACGCCACAATGACCATGAGGTAGACCTCGCTACTTTCCCCACCCTACTGATGAAGACACTGAGGCAGAGAGCAGTTAAGAAACTTGACCCAGTGACTCAGAAGTGGCAGCCTTAGTATTTGTGTATTAACTCATTTAATCCTCACTAGAAGTTTGAGGTAAGGACTATGGTTCACCTCATTTTATAACAAAACCAAGACTCAGGGAGACTAAGTAAGTTCCTTCAGGGCACACAGCGTAGGAGTGGCAGAGCTGTTAGCATAATGGTGAGGGAGCAGGAGCTCAGGAAGCAGCTGAGGACTCTAGATGACCTGAGAGGACGGAAGAAGCCAGCTCTTTGCTTCCCGCGGGGAAGAATGACCCCTCCGCAGAGGGAGAAGGAAAATTCTGGATGCCTCTTGGAGGCAGAGCAGGACCGATGGCAGGGAGGGCCCAAATTCTCTATTAGTCTTGGAGCTAGAGCCATCCAACAAAGGAAAAGGCCATTCAGGTACTGAGCCACCTGTCACGGGGGTATTCAAGCAGAAGCCAAGAGGACTTCTGTATAGGATACACTGGCGAGCATTCCTACTTCATGAAGGGGGAGTCTGGATGCGCTGGACTTTCCTCTCTTGTCCCAAGACCAGGAAGATGTTTTGTCCATCTACCAGGAGGACCAGAAGGTGCATGTACTGCCCTTCCCACCTTATCCTGGATCCCTGCTGCAGGGGGCTCGGTGGGCCTCAGACAACAGGCAGAGCTAAGAGCCCTGGTTGCGGACAGTGGGGAGACACCCCAAAATCAAGGAGATGTACCTGTGACTCAGTGACCCAAACTTTCTCAACTGGGACAGCCCTGGAGTAAGTCCCCAGCACCGTGCCTGGCCCGCTGCCTTTGCTGGGCAGACCCATCACCAAGGAACTGCACCGCTGCTCTGCTCACAGAAGAACAAGGTAAAAACGGAGAACCGTGACAGGAATTTGTGTTCAACAGTGTCAAAGACCAGGGACATCCTGCACAGGGCCGGGACGGGGGCCACATGGAGGCAGCAGGGCTGCGGCAATGACAGCTCTCCTTTGAAACCACTTTGAACAGCGCCAGACACAACGCAAGCACTGCATGTGGTAAATAAGTAAGCAGGATATGTGGGTGAAACATGCTAGTACCCAAGAAGGGCAGACGCGGCTGGGCATGCTCGTTAATAGAGAAAGATGCGATGAAATGAGGGACTTGGGGTCGGGACACCTGGAGTCCCTGCCTAAATGGCAGCTGTTATCACCGATGTTCCTGCTGCTATCCTTTTTATTGCTATCACCAAATTTTGACTGGAGAGGGGGAAAAACTAGCAGAGACCTGGGATTGCAGCCCAGGGATGGAACTGAAGCACAGAGAGCAGGGGAGGGGAGACTGCGGGCCGAGAGGGAAAAGGCCCTGCCTGGGTATGCGCTGGACAGCTGGATTCTGGAGGCAACAGGGCCTCCAGAGAGCCAGCTCCGCAGGCCTTAGAAGTCAGGCCAGCTTTCAATTCCCGGCATTCCAGCCCCAAGTCCCCAGTCAGGCCTGCTGCCCAGGGCGCTTGGATTCATCCAGGGCCCGGGATATGCTTAATGCTTCCAAAGCAGCCTCATCTCAGTCAAGGCCAGAATTCCTTGGCCGGTAAGAATCGTGTCTCCATGAAGCTGACGAAGTCCAGCCGTTGGGGCGCCATCTCCTCTACTCCCACCATGGCCCCATTGGCTCTGAGCAGACGGACCTGGACCTGCAGGCATCCCCGGGTCCTGCTGCACTCAGCGTGAACACCACGAGGGACTTTAGCTACCCTTCTTGGTCCCTCGACGCCTGAATAGCGGCGGGCACTGCGTGGGGGGAATCTGAATCTGCCTACAGGCTTCCCTACCTGTGATCAAGATGACGAAGGTCCACCTTTGGGACCTTCTCCAAGGACTGACATGAAATCCCATGAAAGGACAAATACTGGGTTAATCTGTGTGCCTACACCCACATCTGAGAAGTAGGTTTGGGCACCTGGGACTTGTTACCATCTACGCATGGCAGCCTAGAGCCTCATGTCCTCAGGTATAACAGGATGTGTGTGTCCAGGGAAGGAGGGATCGAGAGGCCCCTGCTATCCACAGTCACAGACAGAGGGCTCAGCAGGGCCACTCAGGACGGCAGAAACCCTGGTTCTTCCATGCAGGCCAAAGAAAAGAAGCCAAACCACCAGTGGACCTGCTGACTGACTGTGTGCCTATGTCCTAGCATTACTTACAAGGTGGCTGAAAGTGTAATCATCACCACCACGTACCAAGCGCTTACCCCATGCCAGACTTTGTGCCACATGCTTTCCACTTACCCTCTTTTAAAATCTCCCTTCAGTACTGGGAACTGAGCTGAGGGGCACTCAACCACTGAGCTACCCCGCCAGCCTGCCCCCCACCACACACACCTTTCTTTGAGACAGGGTCTTGCTAAGTCACTGAGGCTGGCCTCGAACTTGCGAACCTTCTGCCTCAGCTTCCTGAGTAGCTGGCATTACAGGCACGGACCACCGTGCCTGGTTCTATTTGTACTCTTTTAAAACCCCTGCAACATCTCTTCTATTATTATACCCACTTTATACATAAGGGGACTGAGATACAAGATAATGATGCCCGAAGTTATACACTTGCAAAGTGGCAAAGGTAGAACGCTGCCCAACTCCAGGGCCTGTGTGCAGGGAGAAGACCTGTCAACCCCACTGCACTGACCAGTCTCACTGGCGGCTGCCAGCTCTGATTTGTCAGCACCGTCCGGGTCCACACCCTTTGGTGGTATTCTCGCATGCGCTATCTATGACGGGAGTAAATGGGACACAAGACTTGATAAGGAACTTGTTTCCACTTCCGCTCTGAGGCCCATCACTGTGATGGGAAATGCCCGGGCTGGCCGCTGGAGGGATGTGGGATACACGTGAAGAACAGGTAACGCATTCAGGTCCATTCTATTCTAGACAGGTAGTTGCCAGCCAGCCTGCAAATGTTCTCAGAAGTATCATCAAGCCCAACCCAGTCAGCTCAGCCCAGTTCAATGATACCGTGCCGACCAATCCATAGGTGTGTGAGGGATAAAAAATAGTTGGAAGGGGGTTGTTTTTTTGTGGGGGTTTTTGTAGTGCTGGGGATTGAACCCAGGGGCATTCTACCTTTGAGCTATACCCCCAGCCCTTTTTTATTATTATTTTGAAACAGGGTCTTACTAAATTGCTGAGGCTGGCCTCGAACCTGGACTCCTCCTGTCTCAGCCTCCCAAATACCGGGATTACAGGTGTGCACCATGATACCTAGCAACAAATAGTTGTTTTAAGTCACTAAGTCTTGGGTGGTTTGTTACAGAGTAACAACTAATATACCAACTACACTGCCCATTCTCTCTCCACCTAGGAAAAAACTTCCTGAGAATTAACAGGACAAATAGTTACCACAGGTTGAGTATCCCTTATGTGAAATGCTTGGGACCAAAAGTGTTTCCGATTTTGGACTTCTTCAGATTTTGGAATGTTTGCATATATGTAGTAAAATATGCTGGGAATGGGAGCCAAATCTAAATAAAAAATTCTTTATGTTTCATACACACTTTATACACACATCCTGAAAACAGTTTTATGTAATGTTTTTAGTGCATCTGAGTTCCACCTGCCACCTTTCACATGCGGTTTGGAGTTGTTCTCCACTTGTGGCATCATGTCAGTGCTCAAAAAGATTCATGTTTTGGAACATTTTGGATTTCAGATTTCCAGATTCCAGGGATGCTCAACCCAGTTCTCATTTGAATAAGAAACCCACTGAAATCCAAGCGTCTGCATTGAATGAGGGATGGTCGGTGAGTTCCTGTGTTTGGATTCTGGGTTTGAACCCTAGGACTCCTGAGCTCACCCACAAAGGGATCAAGTCACAGCCGCAGTCACAGACCATCACGCCTGTTCACCCCATCACACCTGTGTCCCTCAGTGGAGCCGTTATGGCTCCTGCCCTGCTCTCTTACATGCTTATAAGATGGGGGATAGTGTCTTTCTTCCATACCAGCCTGATATTAAGCTACACGTCTCTTCTGGTTATCTACTGTTGAGTAACTAGCCACCTCCAAACTTAGAACCACACTTTGTTCTTTCTCACGGTGCTCTGGGCTCTGCTGGGCAGCTCTGCTGGTCACACTTGGGTCTTACAGAGCAGCGGGAAGATGAAGGCTGGGGCTGTGAGCATCAGGAGCTCCGCTGGGCTGTAACACCCAAATGGGCCACTCGATGTCTGGCGCCCTGGCGGGGAGAGCTGGGAGGCTGGGATACCTGGCCTCTCTCTGGCTCCTGTCACTCTTAGAGCCCCACCCTCTCCACGTGGCCTCTCTGTGGCTTCTCCAGCAAGGTGGCTGGGCTTCTCCAATGGCACCTCTGGGGTCTCGATAGAGCAAAAGCAGAAGCTGCCTGGCCTTCTTAGGTGTCCCCTTCCAACACTTCCTGTTGGTTAAAGCAGCTGAGGGACCTGTCCAGGTTCAAGGTGGGAGGATAAACTCTACCGCTCAACAGGAGGGTGGCAAAGAAGTGTGGCCATTTCACCTACCATGGCCTCTGACCTCTTACACACAGCCCGCTCGGCCTGTCGCCCAAGTGGGTAGCTACACAGATCCTGAAGTGGTGCAGCAGTGCACTTTGTGCCCCAGTCCCTACTCAGCAGCACACCCACTGGGTCTGTGGCACATGCATTGATGGAGCAAATTGAGCATTCCCACCAGGATCAGGGACAGCTCCAGGGATGACACCAGGACCCAGGACAAAGGCAGCAGCCTTTGGACCCCAGGATCCCTTCCGAGGTCGCTTTCCAAAGCGAGTGTGTGTGAGGACCACAGAATGGAACGACCCCCTCCCTGCACATACACAGGGATATCTGGAAGGTGAGAGGCACCCATGATCTCTGTGAAGACCTTAGTCTGGGCTGGGCGTGGTGGCGCATGCTTGTAATCCCAGTACTTGGGAGGCGGAGACCGGAGGATCCGGGTTCGCGGCCAGCCTCAGCTACTAAGTGAGGCCCTCCGCAACATCATGAAACCCGGTTTCAAAATAAAGTATAAAAAATAGGGCCGGGGGTGTAGCTCGGAGGTAAAATGCCCCTGGGTTCAATCCCCGGTACTGCAAAAAAAAAAAAAAGACCTTAGTCTGGGAATGGGTACCTACAAGATCTAAACTCCCTCAGGCCCTGGGGACAGTTCTCCCCCAGGACAGAAGTGAGTCTCGTCTTGGCTGGGGCTCCAGGCCCAGGCCTGGGGGACTGCTGTAGGGAGAACAGCCCTGGGAGAGCCCTTAATAGTTTAACTAAAATCACATTCAAGGCGTAATTAGCAGACAGCTCCAATTCATGATCTGAGGCCCATCGGCTCTAATGGGCTAATTAGTTGAGACATCCTTGGGCGGGCAACGAGCTCTGGCCTTCTCAGGCAAAGCCCAGGGAGCTCAGCAGATCAAGGCTGGCATCTGGTCCAGGAGCTGCCTGACTGCGGCCGGGCAAGGAGACAAACGCATTATGGGGCAAGAAACACACCTTTCAGAGCACGTGGCTTAAATCAACAAGCACCTCCCCGGGGCCCTCCAGGAACCATCCTTGCAACATTCGGGTCCTGGACACAAAATCCTTTGCTCCTGGCAGTCAGTGGCATGCTCTCTGCCTCCTGAACTACCTAGCCCTTTCCAAATCAAGGCTAATAGTGATAAAGGGCATGCATGCCTACACACACGATTCTGCCCTCCCCAGCTCCCAATCCTCCTGCCCTGTAGGCTCACAGCAGCCGAAAGCTGCTGCAAGATAGCACAACTGCATCCTGGACCAGAAAAACGAACCACCAGCTCTTTGGATGCTCCAAACGTCCACAGAGGCACACGCCCACCACAGACAGCAGGCACAACCGCTTGGCCAGTTTCCACTACCCAGGTTGCTTCTGAGCGAGTGGCAGGGGTCCCACACAGTGAGGAGGAAGAAGTCAGAAGACAAAGCCTTCACGGAGGCACAGTCTGCATCTTTGGGAGGCCCTAGGTGCACCTGGCAGAATAGCAGGTGCACACGGGCATAGAGGATGCACGCTGAGTGAATGCAACAGACAGCACCAATAGCGAGGACACTCCGACCCTCTGGGACGGTCTCCCAAAGGGTTCCCTGGCCACAGAAGCTTGGGAAACGGATCACTAAATGGAAGGAACACTGAGTAACACTAAAACCCCGTCTTTGAGATCCATGATGTGTATTAGCACAACCAAGGCTCTGAGAAATCCTGCAGTAAAGAAACTTGTGTAATTGATTGTTGTATCCATTGTTTCACAAACAGATTTTTGCATAGAATCTTTTTTCTCCCAGAATATAGTGAGATAATATATTTTGGAAATATTGTCTCTAGGCAGCAAGACATCAGTACAGGACAGATGTCATAAGTTCCAGTCCCACAGGAGCTGTTACTTAAAAGTGAAATGGGCCAGGTTTAACATGTGCAGAGGAAGCGTACAGAAAAACTCTTCATCTCCACGATGAAATATGTTCTCGTTTTCCTTAAAATAACCAACTATCCTGAGCCGGGCATGGTGGCTCACGCTTGTAATCCCAGTACTTTGGGAGGCGGAGACCGGAGGATCCGGGTTCGCGGCCAGCCTCACCTCTCTCTCTCTCTCTCTCTCTCTCTCTCTCTCTCTCT
>PVJS01051984.1:0-13787 GCA_004027185.1 Glis glis
GTGTGTGTGTGTGTGTGTGTGTGTGTGTGTGAGAGAGAGAGAGAGAGAGAGAGAGAGAGAGATACAATGGAGAGAGGGGAAGAGGGGAGGGGAGGGAAGGAGGAAGGAAGCAAGCAAGCTAGGTGAAAACCCGGCATGTTCAGTAGTACAGAGCCTCGCCCTCCTCCCCTGGCCGCTGGAACTTGGTTTCGTAACAGGCTGGACTCTGATTTCTTTCCTTAGTGCATGGGGATCAACTGCCAAACTATCACCGTTTGAAAGTTTCGCGGGCTGAGTGCACCTGCGTCCCCCGCGGCCCGGGCTGCAGGGGTGTCTCACCGATCCCCTCCGGCAGGTAGGTCCGATCGGCCCTTCCCTCCAGGGCCCGCCCCTGCGCCGAGGGCAGGGCGGGAAAGTCAACCTCCCTCTTCTACGGACCTTCTGTCCTGCTTCCCAGGGGGAAGCCAGAAGCAGAAGACCCCAGCGTGCTATGAGCTCTGCCATCGTCAGCTGCGAAGACCCCAGCTGCACGGTGAGTGCCGGCGGGAGAGGGAGGGAGAGAGGTGGAGCAGGGAGGAGGCGGGGAGGCCGGGCACGGAGGTCAGGCATGGAGGCCGCTGCCGTGCTCAGGAGGGGCTCACCCTTCAGATTAGGTTCAGATCGTCCGCAGGAGGCCAGGTGGCAGCTCCTTCCCTCTTAGCTCCCGCAGGGCCTGTCACTCAGCTCGCCCTCAGCCTGACACACAATTTCCCCAGAGCACAAAGGAACCGGGAGAGGAGAGCCGGTTTCCTGGCAATGAGGCCACAAGTTGTTGGCTTTGCTTGCAGGAGGTTTCCCAGGTTTCTCAGCAGCAGGCTTTCTCTTTTCAGAAGTCTTTTCTGAGTCCAAGTCGTCGGAGGGAGAAGCAGCTTTTCCTAGACAGCCAGGACGCCCTAGACACTCCGTCCGCTTGGTTTTCTTTCTTACAAGTCACTGCAACGGGCACTTCGGTTCCTCTTTAAAGGAGGAAGAACCCAGCCGGCTGTTATGGTGCACACCTGTAATCCCAGTACTTGGGAGGCTGAGACCGGAGGATCGCAGGTTTGCGGCCAGGCTCAGCTACTTAGGCCTTTTGCAACTTAGCAAGACCCTGTTTCTTAATAAAAAATAAAATAGAGCTGGGCTTGTAGCTCAGAGGTAGAATGCCCCTGGGTTCAATTCCTAGTGCTACAAAAAAATAAATAAAAAAATAAAATAAAATAGGGCTGAGGGTGTAGCTCAGAGGTAAAATGCCCCTGGGTTCCAAGGCCCAGAGAAATCAAGTCACAGCTGGTAGAAATAAATTTCCATGGTGTAGTAAGAAGAGATACATATTCAAAAGTGGCTCAGCCAGGCAAGTTTCCTTTTTGCAGAAAGGGATCCTGCCATCAGTATAGTTAGGTAGGCAAGAACAACATGGTGGAAAGCTGCTGGGTATTTTATTTGCAGCAGGGGGCTGCTGTGTTGTGCTCCTATTGGTGGTACTGTAGCTGCACAATCTCTACGCCATTGACTGAAGGGGATGCCGGTGGAGGGGTGGACATTTGCAATTCTCGGGAGATGGAAACGGAAAGAAAAGAATATAAGCGCACACGAGGTTACAAAATGGCGGTTTTACAATAGGGAGCTTAAGTCAAGCTATGCCTTTGATAGGAAAGATCTAATTATATTCTCACACAGCGGCCCGGCTGGAGGCCTCTCCAGCTTGTCTCTGAGGCTGGGCCTCACCACTCTTCCAGCCTATACTGGCCACTTGAAAATAACAGGTGGACTGAGTGGAGGCCCTCTGCTCCTGCCACTGCCTGCTCAGGGGAAAGGGTCTCTCCCTACTGGGCTGGGGCTGCAGCCATAACCAGGCCTAGCCAAGGCCCTGGGGACAAGGGCCACCCTCAAGCCTGGCTGGGCTCTCAGACTCTCCCTGGAGCCCTGCCCACTGCCGGTCCACCTCTGCCAAGCGCGGACTCAGCATTGTGTTCTAAGAAAGCTGCGGCCATGTATGTGAGCACATCACATAGCGTGGCCTCGTCTTCATGCTAGTGGCCTTGCCACCTTCTGGCCACACGAGAGGCGATACCTTCATGCTCCCCTGACCCATGACCAGATGCTCAAATGTTGGCCCAATCTCATGTTCCCAGCCCTTCCATTCACGGAAGATCATAATAATTATAAAGGCTAAAGTTCATCGGGCAGTTACACTGTGCCAAGCCCTGAATTATGTACTTCATGTTGCAGATAATTTTCTCAACCATCTGTGAGGGAGATGTTATTTCTTTTATATACATAGGAAAACCGAGACTCAGAAACATTAGTAATTTGCCTGAGGTTAATAAACTATACAGCCATTCGGTGGGAGGGGAAGTGTATAACTCACAGTTAGTTTTGGTTGAGCGGGTAGGCGTGCACTTTGGCTATTGACTAAATCATTCTCTGTGCCCTGCACTCACTTTCATGAGTACGTTGCATTCATTCATTCATTTAGTCTACACTGAGCACAGGGGCTGCCCTAGAAGCTGGGATCACATAAAAAAGTAAGGCACAGTCACTACAACCTGGGAGCCGACAACCAGAAGAAGAGATGAGAAGGAAACCACCCAGTACCATAGCCCTGCTGTGAAGAAGGCCCCGGAGATATAAACGCAGGGCCCCCTGGGAGCACGGACGAAGGGCTGGGGGGGGACCTACCCATCTTCTAACCTTGAGGTTGGCCTCCATCTTCTCCCCCATAAAGCTGCCTCTCTGCCAGGGCTTTGAGGAAGCACCCTCTCCCCTCGCACGGCTCCACCCTTGACGTGGAGGCCCTGGTGCAGACGCAGAACATAGGAAATCGCTCGTCTTTTCAGTCTGGATCTTAAATCGCCAGCTGGTTAACAGCTATCCCCATCCCACTGTCTCTTGCCTCTGGAAGTCTGTCATCCTGTCCACATGAAGCCTGGAAATGTACCTGATTCCTCTTGAAGTGCCAGATGTGTCCTCTTGTTCCCAGGAGCGAGGTGACAGAGTGAGCAGCGTGAGCACTGATGGCCAGGGCAGGAAGAAGGATGGGCAGCCTGAGAGTCCCAGCAGCAGCCTCCTGGCCTATGGCGTCTTGGACACCCCTCCCTGGTATCTCTGCATCTTCTTGGGGATCCAGGTAATGCCACCCAGCAAGTGCTGGGTCCAAAGAGGCTCTGCCTCAAAAGCCATGACAGCATGACCGGGTCAAATTAGTCATCCATAACTTCAGCTGATGTTGTTGACCTCTGGGGAACTCAAGACTCTTCGGTCTCTCTCTCTCTCTCTCTCTCTCTCTCTCTCTGCATTTTGGGATGGGAATGGATTATTAGAAAAGGACGCTTCCTCATGTTCATTGTTCTCTTAAGTGGGGCACGGGTTTGGTTCAAGGTCCATTTCATTTGGGTAAAGCCTCTGAGAGGCCATAGAGGTACTAGGCCAAGTGCCTTCCTTGGAGAAAGCCTGCCGGCTCCAGCTTCTCTTTCTGATTCAGCCTACACCAAATGCCTAGTGTTCTCTGAGATCAAGAGATTTATTTGAGGGCCGGGGGCATAGCTCAGTGGTAGAGTGCTTGTGTAGCATGTGTGAGACCCTGGGTTCAATCCACAGCATGATGAGAGAGAGAGAGAGAGAGAGAGAGAGAGAGAGAGAGGAAGAAGAAGAAGAAGAAGAAGAAGAAGGAGGAGGAGGAGGAGGAGGAGGAGAAGGAGAAGGAGAGAAGGGAAGGGGATTGATTTATAAGATGGAGTTAGCTCTAATCATTTTGGTTCACCAGTGTTGCTGGGCATGATTTAAAGTAGGAAATAACAAAACACTGGTAGATTCTTGGCCTGGAGAATATTGTGTCCTGTATTAACCTAGCTGGTGGCAGGTCAAAAAGGCATTTTTAAGAGACTATGAAGGACCAAACTTCTCATGTCACTTATCCCAGGGGACACAGGAGCAATGGCAAGGATTGTCAAAATGTGCCTACATACACATAGGCATTTCTTCTCTGAAAACCCTTCTATATCCTCTTCCTTAAGGGCCACTCACTGACTATAGTCTGTTGAAGCTGCCCAGTTAACCAAAGAAAGAACAGAAAGTGGGCAACTTTGTCTTTTAGTGGGAGTTCAGAGTCTCCCCTGCCTCCAACACACACCCCATCCCCCCTCCTCTTCTGCCAAAGAGCAGTGCATTGATTGGATTATTCCAGACCATTCACTGAAGGGATTAGCCTGAGTGAATAATCCGCTGGTTGACGGGTCCCTTTGAGACATTGTGTGACATGGTGACAGGAGCTGGCACTGCCCTTTAAAGAAACCTGTCTAGCCGGGCGTGGTGGCGCACCCTTGTAATCCCAGTACTTTGGGAGGCGGAGACCGGAGGATCCAGGTTTGGGGCCAGCCTCAGCTCTCTCGCTCTCTCTCTCTCTCTCTCTCCCTGTCTCTCTACTTAGGCTTCCGCAACTTCGTGAGACCCGGTTTCAAAATAAAGTATAAAAAATAGGGCCGGGGGTGTAGCGCGGAGGTAGAACGCCCCTGGGTTCAATCCCCAGTACCGCAAAAAAAAAAAAAAAACCTGGCTGTTTATTCATTTCCATGTCCCCTCTGCCACCTCCACCCATAGGAGAGACGGTCCTCTCCCCAGGTGTGCTGGCCCACACTTCTCTCCCACCTTGGGCAGCAGACAAGGTACTCTCTTGCTCTCTTCCTCTGGCATGGTGGTGGGGGGCAGGGAGGCGACAGTCCCCTGTCCTATAGGAGTAGTACATTCTTTGTTTTTGTTTTTTTTTTTTTGTACTGGGGATTGAACCCAGAGGGATTCTATCTCCAAGCTACATCCTCAGCCTTATTTTATTTTTTTATTTGGAAACAGGATCTCACTAAATTGCTGAGGCTGGCTTCAAATCTGTGATCTTCCTGTCTCAGCTTCCCAAGTACTAGGATTACAGGCGTGCACCACCACACCTGGCTAGGGGTAGTACATTCTGAGACTCAACTTTGTCTGCAGTGGGTGGGGCATGGAAAAAACGACCTGTACAGTATATAGTTAGATTTTAGGTTTAATTTTCTTAAGAAACATCAGCTTTTCCTGTGGCCTAACTTAGCTCACATTGAGCTAAGTTTGGGATCAAAGACCCAACAAAATAAGAACACAATAATTTGTCTTACTTTGCCTTCTTTGTGCGTAGGTCTGGCTCAGTGTTGTGGGAGGAGGAGTGGTCGGGACAAGGCAGGATCAGGCATTTTGGGTCTGTGGCCTTATTACACCAAGACAACATCTGAATGACAACTCTTCAAGGCACTACCCCTCACAGTAAACCCCTTCCTTCCTTCCTTCCTTCCTTTCTTCCTTCCTTCCTTCCTTCCTTCCTTCCTTCCTTCCTTCCTTCCTTCCCTCCTTTCTTCCTTCCCTCCTTCCTTCCCCTCCTTTCTTCCCTTCCTCTCTTCCTCCCTTCCTTCCATTTTTCACTGTCTCGACTGTTCCAGCAGCTAACTTTTGTAAACGAGGCAGACCAAGCCTCCCACCCTGGCTTGATCTCTGCCACACTCTCATAGGATGACGTAGAGAACCTCCACCCCTGGGGGAACCTGCAATGGTTCACTTGCTGCTGCCGATGACAGCAAGCTGGAGGGACTTGAATGAGCACCAGGGATATGAGGCCCTGTGCAAATGCCAGTAGAGCCACGGCCTGAGTTACTAGAGAACAGGTTGGATCAGAGCAGAGGAGAGAAGCAGGTGGCTTCATGTGTCTGTGTTCTCAGAATGTTTGGCTCAATGGCCAGACGTATGTGTGTGTGTGTGTGTGTGTGTGTGTGTGTGTGTGTGTGTGTGTTACTGGGGATTGAACCCAGGGGCACTGTACCACTGAGCAATATCCCCATCCCTTTTTAAAGTTTTAATTTTCATTTTGGGACAATGTTTTGCTAAGTTTTATAGCTGGCCTCCTGCCTCAGCCTCATGAGTAGCTGGGATTATAGGCATGTACCACTGCCCCCAACTCAGTGGCCAGATTTGTGTGGGCACTGGAGCCACATACTGGACAGTTGGTGTGGCTCAGAACAGAATGGCCACAGCCCGTGAATATTTCACAGAACCTGGGCAACCTTTCTGCTCTGGGGATAAGTGTGTGAGACGGGCCATCCCTATACTGTATTGGTTACTCTTCCCCCATATCTATCATCCATCCATCCATCCATCCATCATCTATATCTCTTTTGTCCCTTTTATAGCTGAGGCTGCCTGCTATGAGTTCCTCCTCTCTGAGCTCTGGGTCTAATTCTGGATCCTGCCAGGAGGGACTCAGTCCTGGGCCAGCAGCTCCAAGCTGCGCAGGCCTTCCTTGTCAGTGGTCGCTCTTACCGAGTAGTGCCTTGTTTAATGGTGAGCCTCTTGCGGTATTCTATTCATTGGGCCACACTTTGGTTCCTATGATGCCCCCCTGTGCTTGTGTGCCTGCCTGGGTTTCTTCCCTAGGATATCAGTTCCTGTGGTAGGAGCCCTCGCAGCCCCATCCCTCCAAGCCTTCCTAGCTCCCATCGCTTGCCCGGATCTTTGCCTGTCACTCCCGGCCAGGCCCCTCTGGGACCAGCCACAGGCCTCTCGCCTCTGGCCCTGCGAAGGGCATCCTTGTTGAGGGTTGGGCTGCACTCTTGCTCTGGGGAATGAGGGTGTGGCAGGGAGCCACAGCGTCTCCATGCCTCTTTCCTCTCTCTGTCCACAGCACTTCCTCACGGCCCTGGGGGGACTCGTGGCGGTGCCGCTCATCCTGGCCAAGGACCTGTGCCTGCAGCATGACCCCCTGACCCAGAGCTACCTCGTCAGCACCATGTTCTTCGTCGCTGGCATCTGTACTCTCCTGCAAGTGCTCTTTGGGGTCAGGTAGGTAAACTGCTCCCTGTGGATTCTGAGTTTTACCAGATAGGATACCAGCAGGATCTGCTTAGCCTGTAGCTCAGTAGATGGTTAGGAAGCTGGTGGGGTATAATACAGGGGCACAGGGTGAGGGGCTAGAGCCAGGACTCAAGCTCCAGCCCCAATACTAGCCAAGATGCTAGATGGAAGTAATGCAAATCTAGATACACTTAGGGGAAAATGTGTTCTTTATTAACTTATAAGATCAAATCAAGAGAAAAGCAGGGTACATCCATGCCTCAGGAACATGAAGAACCAGGGCTCAAGTGTCACTGGGCTGGCTGTCTCTCTCTCTCTCTCTCTCTCTCTCTCTCTCTCTCTCTCTCTCCTCTCCCTGTCTCTGCTCAGGCTGGAGTTTAATATTCGTGAAACCCTTGGCAAGAGACTCATATGGAGACTCATATACTCCATGTGCAAATATTAGAGAGTTATAACCCAAGCTGACAAGCTCTGAAATAAAACGTGCCACCCCACCTGGAAGGCCAGGTTGGATTTAGGTTCCTCAGACTCCTGCTTCAGAGTCTGCAGCCTGTGCCCTTCCCCGTCCCTTCCCACTTCAAGCTTTGCTTCAAATCGCCAATGGTCTCACATGCATGAATGTGGACACCCCAACCTACACATCCAAGTCCCCGCCAACCACGGACTTCCCACACAGCCGCCCTTGGTCATGCTCAGGCCTAGGGGTGCATGGCTGCCCCACCATCTGCCTTTGGCAGGACAGGCCTAGGAACAGGCCCAAGCAGGTGCAGGAGGAGGCTTAGGGCCATTTGGTCAAAGAATTGGGAAGACTCAACAGGGAAGGGACATGTCCCCTTGTCCCTGCAGACTCCCCCGAGGAGTCAGAGTGAACCATGCAAGGCTAAGGCTAAGCATAGGCTGCTTTCTTCTGCCCGTGCCTGAGCTTCATTCTCCCAGACAGGCCTCCTGCACATGCGTCTTAGGGCCAGTAGGATGTGTATAGCCATATATAAGATGAGATTTATCATAGAAATTGGCTCACCCAGTCGTGGAGGCCAAGAGTCCCATGATCTGCCATCTGCATGCTGGAGAACGAGTGAAGATGGTGGTGTGGTTTGGGCTGGATGTGAAGCCCTAGGTATGGGGTGGGGAGTGGAGGGGGGGAGGCCAATTGATGTCCCCCTCTGATTTTGAAATCTGGAGAACCAGGAGCAGCAAGGCTTGAGGAGGGCAAGAGACGCTGAGCATCCCAGCTCAAGAAGAGAGAGATTTGCCTTTTGGTTCTATCTGGATCCTTGACGCCTGCCCACACTTGTGAGCGAGATCATCTTTACTCAGTCCATCGATTCAAATGCCAGCCTCTTCTGAAACATTCTCTCTCTCACACACACCCCTAGTAATGACTTACCGGCCATCTGGGCATCCCTTAACCCAGACAAGTTGACACATAAAATCAACAGCCCTGCCTACAGCAGGGCTGTGTATAACAGGACTGCTAGACATGCAAAAACTTCCTACCAGGAGTGAGGGAGTACTACTCTGGCTGGTCTCATATTTAAAAATTCCAGGGAAGCCCAGCATAGGGGCAGATGCTTGGAAGGCTGAGACAGGGAGGATTGCAGGTTCAAGGACAGACTCAGTAACATAGAGAGACTCTCAGCAATCTAGTTAGATCCTGTTTAAAACAAAAAGGGCTGGGGTGAGAGCTGGGGTGTAGCTTGGAGGTAGAATGCTCGTGGGTTCAATCCCCAGTACCACACAAAAATAAATAAATAAATAAATAAATAAATAAATAAATCCCAGGGAAGAATTCTGATTGGCCTAGCTTAGATCAAATGCCCAGCCTTGGACCTTCCAGGACAACAGATTCAGGAAGGGCTCCCAATGATGTAGAGAAGCGAATTGTGCTCTGGGTACCCAAGACAATGAAGGTTCACTGAACCAGATACATGGCTTAGGACCTGTGAAATAAAGCATACATGAGAGTATGCACCCTGCTCCCTTACGGCATCATTGGCATGGTCAATTGTTAGCGTCAGTAGAATCAGCTATTTTTCTTTTCCAAGCCAGCAAGTCCTTTTTGTGACTGTGTGCATATGGGTTCCTAAAATTAGCCTGGGTAAAATGAAGTCCTTTGACTCTGGAGGTGGCCTGGGAAAAGCTGGGGACAGTTGTTGGGGAGCCCCTCCCCTCTTCATTCCTTCCCACCTCCCTCTTCCCTGTTCACATTCTCCACTACCACTCCCTGCCCCCCTCAGATTCTCTACACAATGGCTTCTTTGGGTCACTGCTTTCTCAGGAAATTCCCCTCTGTGGTCTTCCTGACCTTTCGTATTCACCTGCCTCCTGCCAAACCTGCTTGTCCAGTGCCTCCTTCCTTTAATATTGATTTTAATATTGATTTAGCATCTAGTCCCAGGCCAAATCCACATTCTTTTTTTTTTTTTTTTTTTTTGCGGTACCGGGGATTGAACCCAGGGGCGTTCTACCTCGGAGCTATGCCTCCGGCCCTATTTTTTTTATACTTTATTTTGAGACCGGGTCTCACGAAGTTGCGGAGGGCCTCACTAAGGAGAGAGAGAGAGAGAGAGAGAGAGAGACGGAGAGAGAGAGAGAGAGGGACAAGGAGAGAGAAAGAGAGAGAGAGAGAGCGCGCGTTCGCGCGCGCGCACGCATGCGTGATCTGAGGCTGGCCTCGAACCCGGATCCTCCGGTCTCCACCTCCCAAAGTACTGGGATTACAAGCGTGCGCCAACATGCCGGGCGCAAATCCACATCTGTACAGCCTGTCGCTTATACCGTTTGGGGCATCCCTTTTAAGAAAAAGAACAAAAAATTATAAATACAAAATCACTTACAAAGGAGAATATCTGTTTAGATAGAAAAAAAGTAATCACAACAAATTACAAATTTTAAAAAGCAGATAAAGACCATGAATTCCAAGGAGTAGTATAACCTTCTGTGTGTGTGTGTGTGTGTGCACGCGCACCTTTGTGCATGTGTATAATGCAAGGGATTGAACTCAAGGGGCTCTACTTCTGAGCTACACCCCCAGCCATATATATATTTTTAAATTTGAAACAAGGTTTCCCCGAGTTGCTGAGGGTCTTACTAAATTCCTGAGGCTGACCTCAAAACTGTGATCCTTCCTGTCTCAGCCTCCCAAGTACTGGAATTATAGGTATATGCCACTGTACCCAGCTTAGCATGATTTTTAAAATTATTTTGTTCTCTGACAGTCACCATAATACTTTCACCCCCTGCATTTTATGGTTTCATATTCTTTAATCACCTCTTTGTTTTGTAGAGAGAAGGAAAGATACTTCAGAATACCTCTAGGATGGGTTAGTCCAAATTTATTTGTTATTACTGTTAGTTGGGATGCATTATAACTTCATTCACAGACTGTAGTACTGCTGTAGATTTGTAACCTACAAACATAGGAGTTCTGATAGATTCTATTGTACATGATTCCTGTCAACAGCTTTATGTCTATACTTTTATTGGTGCATTGTAGTCTCACATCATAATGCAGTTCATAGTGATACTGACATACATGCACACAGCACTTGGTGGGCTTTCCCCTGGCTCCTGCTCTATTCCCTCCCCCTTCCCATACAAAATATTGAGATTGACATTGGCGTTCTCACATATGTACATAATGTCGATGGAAGCGATTCCTTCATTGATCCTCCCTCTCCCCTCCCTTCCCCTAGACCACCTCCCTGGCTCCACTGGAGTTTCTCCTCCATTATCTAAAGTCTCTCTTGTATCCTGATTACTCCCTAGCTTCTGCATATGAGAGAAAACATATGACCCTTCACTTTCTGTGACTGGCTAATCTCACTTAACATAATGGTCTCCAGGTCCATCCATTTTCCTGCAAATGACATAACTTTGTTCTTTTTTATTGCTGAATAAAATTCCATTGTGTGTATACCCCATAATTTTGTAATCCATTCATCTGTTTCAACAACTTTATTAATTAAAATTTTTTGGCACTGGGGATTAAATCCAGGGGCATTCTACCTCTGAGCTACCCTCCCAGACCTTTTTATTTTGAAATGGGGTCTTGCTAAGTTGCTGAGGGTCTTTCTAAATTGCTGAGGCTGGCCTTGGACCTGCGATCCTCCTGTCTCAACCTCCCAAGTACGGGGATTATAGGCATGTTCCTGTCAAAAACTTTAAAAATGTGTGGGACATTTCTGATGATTATAAATTCTCCACAGATAACTTCTGTCTCCACACACTTAAAGATCTTGTTTCTCAACCACCACCCACACATGTCGAGTGCCAGATGCTAGAGGACACGCTGACATCACAGTGCCACCTCTGGTCTTGCACTTTTGTCTGGTCAAAAGTGCAAGACCAGACAAAAATGCAAGACCAGACAAAAATGCAAGACCAGACGAAAGTGCAAGACGAGACATGCAAGGGCAAGAGTGTTTGTCATGTCTGGTCATGACATCGGGTGAGCTGGCACAGCAGTGGAAACCATGATTACACGAAGATGGCTAGCAATAAACTAACTATACATGTGTATTTTAGTGGTCTCCAACCACATAATTACATCCCAGTACATGCTAATGAAATTTACCCTGACTCAACTTTCCCTTAACCAAATCTTAAAAGTGCTCATGGCCTTCTTCCAAATGCCACCTGATGCAAAGTTTAGAGGTAGAGAGGGGGCAGTGGAAAGAGACAGAACTCATAGCCAATGGTGGCTGAAACCTTTTGCTTTTACAAATTGTACAGAGACACCTCTCTAGTGAACACATTGCCAAAGCCCTTCTCTGCACTTTAGAAGGAGCTATGCAAGTGAGGAGCGGGGTGATGTAAATCCGCTTTTGACCTAATCCGTGCCAGGCCTGTGCTCAGCCCTGGAGTTGCAAAAAAAAAAAAAAAAGAGGAAAACATTACTTACCATGTGCTTCTGCCTGAGCTGTCTTAAGAGAAACTGACTTGGCAGGAGAAATTCATGTCCAATTCATCTTAATTATCAGAATCAAAGCTATGCAGGTATCGATGATGGGGGCTGGCTAATGATTTCTAGGGTGGATGGGAGGCAGACAGCCTCCAGAGAATGCTCATTCCTAGCAGGGTCTTTCATGCTTTCGGGTCAAAAGTGCTTCCCAAAGTGCTTCCTTTGCAAGTCATTTCCAGGAGACAGAACAATCCTCAAGTGCTTCCCGATCTCTGGAAGGATTGCATCTTTGGCAGGTTCTCTTCTCTCTCTTTCTTCTCTGTCACCATCTCGGTGAGCCAAGATTGCTTCCAAACCTCCCTCGCCCCACCAAGGATTTAAAGAAGCACAAAGTGCACACTGTATGCCTCTCAGTTCCCTAAAATCCAGACTCCTCCCCCGTCCCAGGATTGGCCCTGAAATTAAGGCACTGGAGCTGCCTTCAAGGCTTGGAAGCTCCTGCCCGGATGCCCAGGAACCCCGCTCTGCCCCAGCCCCGTGGTGAGTTACAAACACAAAGCCCTGTGGATGGGGAGCCCACTCCCCAAAGCCAGGATAGTATTAATTTTGTTTATGGAAAAACTTTGAGCTTGGAGGCCCAAGTTGTAGCCCTGGCCCTGTGCTATGGGGACTTGGACAGGTCATTTACCTTCTCTAAGGCTCAATTTTCCCCTTTGTAAAATGAAGGGGATGAACTATCTACAATCTAAAAGTCCCTTCATCTCTATTTTTTTTTTTTTGTGGTACCGGGGATTGAACGCAGGGGCGTTCTACCTCCACGCTACACCCCAGGCCCTATTTTTTATACTATATTTTGAAACCGGGTCTCACGAAGTTGCGGAGGGCCTCACTAAGTAGAGAGAGAGAGAGAGAGAGAGAGAGAGAGAGAGAGCTGAGGCTGGCCGCGAACCCGGATCCTCCGGTCTCCGCCTCCCAAAGTACTGGGATTACAAGCGTGCGCCACCACGCCCAGCGCTAAAAGTCCCTTCCTCTCTAATATCGCTAACACTTAGGATGTTCGTAAGGAAAATGAGAAGTGTCATATTTTGACTGCATAACTGGGAGTGAGAGAGCTTGTGAGTTTAGCCTTCTGGTAAGTTCTTTGAGAAGCAGAAACTAATCAGGAGTTAGGGTGCAAGGGACTTGCAGCCTACCTAAGCATACCAAGAAAGAGGGAAATAAACCTAGGTAAATAAAATTACACTAATGTTATTAGATTAAGGTGGGGGTAATAGAGTTTGATCCCACTAATAAAGTGGGCATCTCTATCAGATCCTAATGAGAGCCTAATCCTACCAGGAACATTGTAAAATCTAGCTTATGAATCAAAGATCACATAGATTGGCTTATCTGCTAACTGCTATTTAACAAGGTGCTTTCCTAGATGATAAATAAAAATGATAATGTTGCAATAAGACATCAGAAGACCAATTAAAACCATGTTAATAATCACAAGGAAATGACCAAAGGCAATAGCTGTGCTTTTGATGTAAGAGCGACAGGGGCCTTGCCCAGGGCAGGGCTGGCAACCTTTGGTCTTGGCAGCATGGACGGCGGCCTTCCCTGGTATGACTTTTGGCATCTCAGGATATCCCCTAAAAGCCTTCCTCGCTTGGAGTCATGTAAGGAGATCTATCGCCATTTGTTTCAAAATAAGACATTAAGTTTAAAAGGTAATCACTAGCCAGGTATGGTGGCGCATGCCTGTAACCCTGTACTTGAGAGGCTGAGACAGGAAGACTGCAGGTTTGAGGCCAACCTCAGCAACTTAGCGAGGCTATCAGCAACCTAGGGAGACCCCGTTTAAAAATAAAATACAGGCCGGGCGTGGTGGCACACGCTTGTAATCCCAGTACTTTGGGAGGCGGAGACCAGAGGATCCGGGTTCGTGGCCAGCCTCAGCTCTCTCTCTCTCTCTCTCTCTCTCTCTCCCTGTCTCTCTCTCTCTACTTAGTGAGGCCCTCCGCAACTTCGTGAAACC